>CM042831.1:15092438-15210208 GCA_009982885.2 Hyles vespertilio
TTCAGTGGCAGCTCCGGGGCGCGACGCGGGTGCACGCGGTGCGGGAAGGAGGGCCACGTAGCAGCCAGGTGCCGATTCAAAAATTACTCGTGCGACCGGTGCGGCAAGAAAGGGCACCTCAAAGTGGTATGTAGTGAAAGTGTCAGTGGAACGTCCGGCGGATCCAAGAATCCTAGAGGTCAGTTTTTCTTGGATGATTCTAGTGACGGTGATTTAAACTTTTATAATATCGTGTGCGGTGACGGTGATGCACCGTATTATATTCAGTTGAAAGTGGAAAATCGGTACATTACTTTTGAATTGGATACCGGCAGTAAAATATCTGTTATTTCTAAGAATTTTTATGATAAATTGTTATCTCATATTCCTATTCAAAAGAAATGTTTACGCTTAAAGTCTTACACGGGTACTATTATAGAACCTTTGGGTTGTATTATTGTAAATGTCGTATACAAATCTTTAACCGAGATGCTCGAGTTATATGTAGTCGAAAAAGGAGGCCCACCATTAATGGGCCGAACGTGGATACGATGTTTACGGTTAGATGTGTCGAATTGTCACAACATAGCTAAAGGTTGCGATGATGAAATAGTCACTTTAAGAAAAGAATTCCCGGAAGTGTTTGCTGATGGGCTTGGGACTTTTAAAACTCCGTTACGGTTACATTTGGCGGACCCGACGCCTGTTTATGTCAAAGCGCGTCCGTTGCCACTCGCCTTACGCGAGCCAGTTGAGCGCGAGTTAGAAAGATTGCAGCGTGATGACGTAATTTATAAAGTAGATAGTTCAGACTATGGGACTCCTATAGTCCAGGTGATGAAAAAAATGGCGAAATCCGCATTTGCGGTGATTACAAGATCACCATTAATCCGCGTATTAAAGACTTTCATTACCCTTTACCGCGTATTGAAGACATATTTGCAACGCTGTCAGGGGGTCAACAATTCTCGAAGCTCGATTTGTCTCATGCTTATCAGCAACTCTTACTAACTCAGGATTCACAGCCGATGACAGCAATCACGACCCACGTCGGTACATATGTTTATAAACGTGTTCCCTTTGGTATAAAATGTATTCCCGAACATTTCCAAAAAATAATCGAGGATACGCTTAGTGGATTGCCTTCAACGGTTGTGTGGATCGACGACATCTGTGTCACCGGAAAAGACAAAGCCACACACTTGAGAAATTTAAAATTAGTATTGTCAAGACTCAATGAAGTAGGACTACGAGTTAATTGGAAAAAATGTGATTTTTTTAAAAATAGTGTGACATACCTAGGATACCGTATCGATAAGAACGGTCTGCATACGGACGATAAGAAAGTGGAGGCTATTATTGCTGCCTCCACTCCAACAGATGTTAGTCAATTAAAAAGTTTTTTAGGACTAGTCAACTTTTATGCTAAGTTTTGTGTTAACATATCTGGAATTTTAAAACCGTTGTATAATTTGCTTAAAAATAATGTAAAATGGTATTGGAGTGAGGAGTGTGACGCGGCATTTAAAAATATTAAACGTAAATTAACGCGCGCGCCGATGCTAGCTCACTATGACCCGACGTTGCCGTTGATATTGTCTGTAGACAGCAGCGCGTACGGACTCGGCGCGGTGTTGTCGCACCGGTACCCGGACGGAACGGAACGGTTGGTCAGCAGCGCTTCCCGAACTTTAAACGATGCCGAACAAAATTATTCACAATTAGATAAAGAAGCGCTTGCCATTGTTTTCGGGGTGACTAAACACCATCAGTACTTATATGGCAGAAAATTTGTATTACGTAGTGATCACAAAGCTTTAAGTTATATATTCGGCAAAAATAAAGGTATTCCGCAAACTGCGGCTAGTCGTATTCAGCGTTATGCTATTAAACTTGCCGGTTATAATTTTGATATTGAATTCGTCCCTTCCACAAGAAACTGTTTCGCAGATTTCTTATCTCGATTACCAACAAAGTCGTTGCATAAATTATCCATTTGTGAGAAAAGTTATCTTAATTACATAGAAGATAAATTACCTATAACGTTTCGAGAGATGAAATCCGAGACTCAAAAAGATCCGCTATTAAATAAAGTATTAGGTTACATAAAGTTCGGTTGGCCTCAGCAGTGTGCGAATGACAATGAGAAGTCCTTATTTTTAAAAAAGGATAATCTTTTTTCAGAACACGGGTGTCTAGTTTGGGGATATCGAGTTATTATACCGGAATCATTACGTGTCAAAATGTTAGACGAATTGCACAGTGGACACATAGGCGTTGTTAAAGGAAACAGTTAGCACGAAATTACGTATGGTGGGATCACCTCGACGCGGACATCGAACAGGTGTGCCGCGAGTGTAGCGCATGCGCCGCGCACCGGCCGAGCCCGCCGCACGCGCCGCTGCACACGTGGGCCTGGCCGGAGGAGCCGTGGTCTCGACTTAATGTAGATTTTTTAGGTCCGTATCGTAATAAATATTATATCGTATTAGTTGACGCACATTCAAAGTGGCTAGAAGCTGAGGCTATTCCGAGCACCTCAGCGGCTGTGGTTATTTCCTTTTTCAGAAAGATATTTGCTCGTTTTGGCTTTCCAAAATGTATAGTAAGCGATAATGGCCCACCTTTTTCCTCAATAGATATTAGAGAATATCTGAGTAGGAATGGCATTAAGCAAATTTTAGTGTCCCCGTATCATCCATCGAGTAATGGTGCGGCAGAAAACGCAGTTCAGAGTGTCAAACAAGTGCTGAAAAAGGCGACTACTGACAACGACGATCTCGAAATAGCACTTTGTAGATTTTTATTTTCTTACCGTAATACCGAACATTGTACTACACGGAAGGAGCCGGCGGTTGCTATGATAGGTCGCAGGTTACGGGGACGTTTGGATCTTATACGGCCGCAAACTAGCCTTATAGTAAAAGAAGCGCAAGATAAACAAACGTCGCGATACGGAGGGACGCCCCGTGAGGCAAATGTTGGGGACCAAGTGTATATACGCGACTATAGATTAGGGAATAATAATAAGTGGACCGGGGGAGTAGTGACCAAGCGGACGGGTCCTGTGTCTTACATCATTAAGCCAGACGATGATCGTAATATGCAAAGGCGACACATAGACCAATTAATCACTACACCGACATCTAGATCACGTCATTCTCTATCGAGGATTGAGCTAGGCACGAGTCCCGAGGACGTGGGCAACGCCAGCGAGACCGAAGAGTCGTCAGGTGGGGAGGGTGAGAGTAGGTCACCCTTACGGTCTATGTCACCGAGTCACAACATGCCCACATCGGTAGAACATTCGGGCGATAGTGAGCGACCGGGCGACGAAGTTACAAATCAGCCGATACAAATTCGTAAACAACGTCGCTATATTTCCCATGCTCCTCATTCAATGACATTGCGACCACGTAAAGATAAGACCATTCCACCTAAATAGTTGATTATGTAACATTGAGCTCACTGATATTTAGTTTATATTAAATATAAGATGATGTTTTTGTTATTTATAAGGAGGGAAAAATGATATGTATAGGGTGCATAAATAATAAATTATTTATAAGTACCCGCCTATTGTACATGTTTCCTACTTGGCCAATAAATGACAGTTCGCGATAGTCTGTGTTTCATTGCATACATCACAAGTTCAAACACAGATTTTAAGTCAGTATGCGCACCATGCAAACGCTTTAAAAAACCCCACGATCATCGCTGTGGGTCTCAGGAGTGTCCAACATACAAGTACAAACTCCAACAACTATTTCTCTCGACCCAGTACTAACACATTATGAATAACTTTACCATCGGACAGTTAAACCTCCATAATGATAGGGTAGCAACGTCGGAATTAGATACGTTAATTCGCGAATATAAGTTAAATATCGTACTGGTACAGGAGCAATATCAACATGCGCGTATATCTAGTAAGGTCGTACAACTTGATAGCAACTCACGAGCAGGTATTTTTGTGTCGGGTTCAAATCTTACCGTAACCTCTGTGCGTAATCTAATGACGTCACACTGTGCTGTCGCTGAGGTGTCTAGTCCGATTTGTAAGGTTTATGTTGTGAGCTGTTACTTTCAATATTCAGATCCTGTGGGTCCGCACCTACACCATCTCCGCTATTTCTTGCGGTCCCTCGTTGGACATAGAATTATTATAGGTGCTGACGTTAATGCGTCATCTGTTCTTTGGTATGGCAAATATCGCTCCACCGATACCGAGCGACGTTGCGCTGTAGAAGATTTCATTGCAGAGATGAATCTAGAAATACACAACACCCCCGATGCACCACCTACTTACAGTAGCCCTACGGGCGAATCTTCTATTGACGTCACACTTTCTAGTGGGGACGTTCGTATTGATAGGTGGCGCGTCCTGCCGGACGCGTCATGTAGTGATCATCGCCTGATTGTGTACGAGTTCGTGCCTAGATTGACACAGGGTCCTGTCTACAATAATTGAAATTTTAGGTATAAATCAAAGGGTGCTGACTGGAATTGGTTTAGCACGTTATTTGCTCAGCATGCCAAAGACTTCGCTCGCGATGATTTATCAGCTGAATCTTGTGCCGAGATTATGTCGGACACGTTTACGTATTGTGCTGACGTCACCATCGGTCGGGGTCCCATTGTGAGTACTCGTAGATGTGATTGGTGGAGTGTGTCCCTAGTCCATCTGCGTAGAACATTTCGCAGGGCGCGTAGGCGGTTTAACAGACTTAAAAAACGCTGCGTTACTGATGAAACATTTACATCTGCTTTTAATGCACTAAGAGTTGCCAGGTCACATTATAGAGCCGCCGTCCAAAAATCTAAGGGTAACTTATTACGAAAAATTGTAGCCCGGTTGGAAAAAGAGGGACCGTGGTCTCCCCTATACCATGAATTTAAAGCAAATAAGTCAATCGACTTAGCCTACATAGATAACTTAAAAATCAACAATAGTTATACAACTGGTATTGAGGAGACAACGGAAGCTCTGTTAAACTCGTTAATACCTGACGATTCGGTTGAAAATGACACAGTATAACATAATCATATTAGATCGTGGGCAGCTGAATTGCCAAATACTCCAATTTCGAGTCTTCCAACGTTTGACGAATTTATTAACATTGTTAGATCATTGCCTATTAATAAAGCCTCCGGCGAGGAAAAAATATCTAATAGAATGATTAAAGAAGCGTGTAAATCTGCCGGTGATGCCGTATTAGCCGTTTTTAATCGATGTATTGTTGAGGGTGTATTTCCGCGCGTATGGCGTTTTATACGAATAATACCTAAAGGAGGGGATAAATCCCCTCAAGATCCTAAATCATACAGACCCATTACGCTCTTGCCGTCATTAGGAAAAGTCCTCGAACGCCTTATTGTTCCTCGACTGTTACCGGGAGGTCCAACTATCCACGAGAAGCAGTTCGGGTTTACTATCGGTAAATCGACCGTAGACGCGGCGGTATCGGTCCGTAGGGCGGTGAGCACATCTGAACACAAGTATGTACTTGGTATCTTTCTTGACATTTCCGGTGCATTCGATAATGCCTGGTGGCCAATGCTGCTTCTTAAATTGAAAATACGAGGTTGCTTTAGGAATATTTATTCGCTTATTTACTCGTATTTCTTGCATGGAACAACTAAATTAAAACTTGGCCACCATGCCGTGTCGAAGCCACTTACAATGGGCTGCCCACAGGGCTCGGTTCTAGGTCCATATTTGTGGAATTTTGGCTTTGACGACTTCTTGTCTATTCCCTTACCATTAGGATGCTCACTAACGGGCTATGCTGACAATGGCCTCTTACTTATACAGTCTAATAGTAGGTCGGGACTAGAAAGTATGGCTGAGACGTGTTTAAAATTAATATCTGAATGGGGTGACCGAAATCGCTTAAAGTTTGCACCACGAAAAACGTTCCAATTACTTCTTAAAGGGATCTTAAAATCGCCACCACGTATCAAGTTTAATAATACAACTGTCAAGCGAAGGGAATCTTTTTGCTATCTTGGCTTATTTTTGGAAAGGATTTTTTCTTTTCTTGAGCATATTAAGAACGTCGGGGAAAAATCGAAAAGGAACTTTTTCGCTTTGACAAGAATATCGACATCAACGTGGGGATTATCTTTTAATACATTAAAAATCATCTATGGAGCAACTTACTTAGGGTGTATATGTTATGGATCCCCCGTATGAGCTGATAGGGCTACTATCGGTGCTGTGCGAAGAAAACTGCTCCAGAGCCAACGTTTGGCGTTGATATTCTTGTGTAAGGCATATAGAACTGTTAGTACCGAAGCATTGCCTGTCCTGGCGGGTGCACTTCCAGTCGATCTGGAGGTGCAACGTTGCGCCGCCATGTATTACTCTACTAGGGAGAATATGGATAAAAGATTTTTAACTCCACGTGAACTTTTAAAAGTTGACAGATTATTTAAACCGCTTTCAGTAGTATATAGCGAACTATTAGATGAATGGCAAAATAGATGGGAGGTATCTTTGAAGGGACGTCATTTATATCAATATTTTCCTTGCGTGCGTGATCGTTTGACAAAGACTTGGCTAGATGTCGATTATTGCGTATCACAGTTCCTTACGGGCCATGGTAACTTTAAGTCTAAACTGTACTCTTTTAAGCTCGTTGATTCGCTTGCATGCCCATGTTCAACACCTAATTGCGAGTATGAACAGTCCGCGCATCATATACTTTGGGAGTGTAGTATTTGGCAAAATGAGCGTAAAATCATGTTTGATAATATGCAGATATCATCCGGAGTCGTATACTACATGGACCTAGTGGAGACTAGGACGAATTTCCGTGCTTTCCGGCGTTTTTGCCATACCTATTACTGGAATCAAGTATAACAGCTCACACAATAGGTCCCATTTAAATGTAATAATGAATTCCGTGGTGCTTTACAGCTGGCTTCTCCGGCTGTAAAAGTCTTTTTGTGAGGTTATTTACCTCTTTAGTTCAATATTTTGTCACCCGCTTTGCACGGAGGGAAGTGGACATTATTAATTTCCAACTCCTCCTATTAATTTAACTTTCTGATTAATTTCGTTGCGGGTTAAAGACAAGTTAGACATTCCCGGAGACTCGCCGAGCTTCAATGCTTGGTGTCATTACATTGCGTGCCACTGTTGATCCTGGCTTACAGGAGTTGCAGTGGCGGGTGTGAGGGCGGGACAGTCTCCTAATCCTTAAAAACTAGTTATTATTCTAGCATTCGCGCGGATATATGAAAACATTAGTATTTAATAATTTAATTAAAAGTCTAGTCATAGATAATGATAATTTTATTTCAATCCATATCATCTTTATTGTATTTTTTATTTGTAATTTGAGGAATGATAATACATACCTATAATACCGGGTAATGGCACAATATACCTAAGTGTTTGCTCGTATGAGTGAACTTCAAAGTAGAGCATGGGAAGCGATGCAGAGTTGGAAGTGGGGCAATTTGGACATGGGCAACGGAAACCCAGGTGTCATAGGCTGGCCGTCTTTCTGGAAAGATGGACTCTTTCCGATTAATTATTTTTTCCAGAAGTCGCCTCACAGGAAATGGATATGGCTGTGTCCTGGAGATTTTGCGAGAAACGAGATAGATTTCATCATGACGACGAATAGACGAATGTTCAGTGATTGTTCTGTGATCAACACAGTGAAAACTGGCAGAGATCCCCGAAAAGTTTGTGGCTCATTGAATATCAATGTCCAACTAGAAACTGTTTGCGTCAATATCCAAAACCCCAAAAATCAAAGGAGATGTTTTATTTTGGGCCGTTTTGTGTACGTCTAATACAAATTCTAGAAAAAAATGTGGAATTCACGAATGTTTAATAAAATACATTTAGATTTCTTGGACAACAGGGGGCTTTATACAAAAATGTGATTGTTTTAGTACAAAAGCAATATTTTCTTCGATAATCTGTCCTCCATGATGCCTAATTGTCATTTCGTTCAAAAATGCGCGAACCCATTATCTTTAACTTGAATATGTCTTATTTTTAAAAACCCCCTACAAATTATAATTTTTCTATATTCTTCGCTTTTTAAAAGACGATATATGTTGTTAAAGAAGTCACTTTTATTATTTTATTTATATTACATGATTTTAGTTTAAGAACGAAAATGTTTAACTTGACAGCAATTGCAAAACTCTGTGTTATCTGTCTACGTCTGTGGCCGTAATTCGTACAATGATTATCATTGAATTCGTATTATTTTTTATTATTCGCATACATTTCGCAAATGTATTTGCTTCTCTGTTGACCTGGCTTTGTTTTATGGATTCTGATTTTCGCAGATGATATATCTTGACGTTTAAACGCAATTACTAGTTCGTATTTTGGTGAGTAAACATGTATATTATTTAGAATGCCACATGTAAGTAATACTTTTATGTTTTTCTATGTTCATATTTCTCTTCTAACCCACAATTCTGCTTTTCAGCACATCAAAAGTGGCGCTTTGCTTAAATTGCACTTCTGCAATTGTTGTGAAATGGTTGAATTGCACTTCTGCAATAAAAATTGAAATGGTTTCTATCATTTAACAGAATCTTAGTAACTACATGGGATGCCAATTCACTCTCGTGTAGAGTATTTCAAAACGTTTTATTGCTGAAATGGCAGAACAAGAAGTAAGTATTATATTTTCTTCATTAACTTGGGAAATGTATGTTTTATGCCAATTAATCAAGGTCAATACAAAGTATGGAGTATTACAAAAGTATTCATGTTAGAGCTGAATTGCATTGTGTCCACAGGACAAGTCTACTAGTACACAAATATGTAAGAAGTGATATTTTATATATTGTTGTTTAAATTGTTAAATGAATTACATTTTCTTTTATTTCGCTCTGGACACTCAGATGATCTTGTGTTATGTATAATATATTATATTATTATTATTTCCATAATAACAACACTATGTCTGATGGTAAGCACAAATGCCGTCCAGGCGGAATATCTAATGGCATCAGACGACTGTCCCAAGACATTTCATACAATTATCGGGCCGGCCTGCTAAGATGCCTCTTTAAACAATAGCGGAAAGACCTGGGATCATAGGAAGGAGGGAACACATGTGACTGCAAAGTTATTTAAGTGAGTTATTTATTCATCATAACTCTTCTATATCTTTAATATTAAATCTTTTTTATTTTGTTTTAGTTATCAGAACAAGCAATTATCTGTACAAACTGCTGGCTGCAAATAAATCAAGCTGTAGACAATGAGCAAGATTTTATTCCAACTCCGCCATAAGAAGATTGTATCAATCTCGATTCTTTTGGACATATATAATACCCACAAGTGCTTCATGTTGAAAGGAACATAGCTGGACACTGGACAGTGGGTTGCTGTACTCATACTATGATCATACAATAGTACAATATGGGAGCACCAGCATTGTTCCTAGATGTTTTGACTGGAGATTATTTTTAGGCGAATATAAATAAAAAATATAAAGCAAGATCTGGGGCCCTACTATATGCATCCGAAACGAAGTTCGAAACTTCGGACGATCGAAGTTTATATACGATACGAATGTACCTACATATAGTTATGGTCGTTATTGACTTATGGTCGTAACCATACACTTATGGTTACGATGTACGTTATACAAATTCGAACTTTTACAGAGTAGATACATTCGTATCGTATAAAAAACTTCGATCGTCCGAAGTTTCGAACTTCGTTTCGGATGAATATAGTAGGGCCCCTGGTTTTACTTTATTGTCCTCAAGTTTTGTTTGATTTTAGTTAGATCAATTAATCCTACTTTTTCCTTATGTGTGCTCAGAAATAACCAGTTAGAATTAATGTCAAATACGTTATTTGAAAAATAATATCTTAGACCTTAAGATAATATTATTTTTAAGTATGCAGAAGTCTAATATACCAAAGTATATTAGAGTTCTAGGGGTAGACCAAATATAGTGTTTAAAATGTTAGCTTGTACAGAAATATTTGCTAGTAAGTTCTTTTACTAGACATTAAGGTATAGAAATAAACATGGCTGCTATCAGATTCGATTCCATTTTTATAGCGTATTCATTTGTATGGACTATAATAACTAAGAGCGTATTAAGTGCATATGCCTAATAATAAAATGATTATTTATTCATATGCACATATAGTATAGGATCCCGCCATACATCGACCTTCACCGAGATGTTTATTTGATGAAACGTATTTTATATGCAATTTAATATGTCATTAAAAAAAGTCATTTGCAAAAAAAACGGGCACCTAAGCAATGAACCATTTCAAATGTTACTATTGGTTTGTTTGATAATTATAGGTAGTTTTACTTTCACAGTTTTGTAAATTAATAAGCAAATAATCGTTTTCGTCAGTATTATCATAAAATTTTGATAAAATTTATGGGTTTTAATGCTAAAGTTCACTAGTAGTGTATGCTCGCTAGTAGTGTATATGCTCGTGAAGTAAAAGTTAACAAAGATTTTTCTTTTTTTTTTCTTTAACAAAGTAAAAGCAGATAAATGTTTAGTATCGAGTGTGACCCCCTCTAGCTGAAATCACAGCTTGAATTCGTCTGGGTATGCTAGCGAGGATATCCCGGATACTTGCTTGCGGAATACGTTCCCACTCCGCGGTAATCACATTCTTCAGCTCTCTGATGGTCTGCGGAGCCGGTTGTACTGATCTCACGCGTCGTTTCAGAACGTCCCAGACATGCTCTATAGGATTGAGCCTGGTTCTGGAAGAAAACCATGTACCCAACCACGGGATGATCGTTTTCTTGTGAGTCGCGCATTGAGAAATCGCAAGTCTTCGTATGTGGACCTTAAGAACAACCTCGAAGAAGTAAGAAATGTGCATATTAGTCTATGGACGGTCAGGAGGAGGCTTCTCGCGGCCAATATACGCAGTCATCACCCGGCCCGCGGCCCTAAGTTACTCCGTGAGCACAAAGTTGCCAGGCTTAGGTTTGCTCGAAATTGTGAGTCATGGACTCAAGAAGACTGGAATAGGGTATTGTTCTCCGATGAAGCCAGGATATCTCTGTTCGGTGAAGATCGACGTCGGCGAGTGCTACGAAGACGAGGAGAACGCTTTGCAGAGGCTTGTTTTGAAGAAATCACACCTTATGGTGGGGGCTCTATTATGTTTTGGGCAGGAATAAATTCAATGGATCGTACAAAGTTAGTCTTCATTGAAAACGGCTCACTGACTGGACATCGATACATAACGGAAGTTCTAATTCCTCATGCACAACCCGCATTGGCCGCTTTAGGCGAAGACTCAATTTTTATGGACGACAACGCTCGCGCCCACCGGTCTGGCGATGTGGAAGCGTATGTGCAAGAGGTCGGCATTCGTCGTTTGGATTGGCCAGCTCAAAGTTCCGACCTCAATCCTATAGAGCATGTCTGGGATGTTCTAAAACGACGCGTGAGAACAGTACAACCGGCTCCGCAGACCATCAGAGAGCTGAAGAATGTGATTACCGCGGAGTGGGAACGTATTCCGCAAGCAAGTATCCGGGATACCCTCGCTAGCATACCCAGACGAATTCAAGCTGTGATTTCAGCTAGAGGGGGTCACACTCGATACTAAACATTTATCTGCTTTTACTTTATTAAAGAAAAAACAAAAATCTTTGTTAACTTTTACTTCACGAGCATATGCACTACTAGCGAGCATACACTACTAGTGAACTTTAGCATTAAAACCCATAAATTTTATCAAAATTTTATGATAATACTGACGAAAACGATTATTTGCTTATTAATTTACAAAATTGTGAAAGTAAAACTACCTATAATTATCAAACAAACCAATAGTAACATTTGAAATGGTTCATTGCTTAGGTGCCCGTTTTTTTTTGCAAATGAGTTTATATTGTATATGGGTTGCCTTGCAAATTTCAGTCCAGAATACGATTAATTAATTATTAAAAAAAAATTTTTTTTACACTTTTCACCTGTTTGATTATAAAATAAATTCTATACTAATCGAAAGTATGAAGCCCTTAGAATATGTAAACGTTAGGTTGCCTACTTTTTTCCGGTCACAACCCTCTGGTTGCCAGGTATAAACAGGTAAATCGCTTCTAGCATTTTGCACCGATCTGATTATTGAATGAAAATTAAATGAAAATAAAGATCATTTTATTACGAACACGGTGGTATAGGGTTGCCTGCAAAAAATCAGTCCCGAATTGCGGTTGTCGAATTTAGAAAATTGAAATGTTGCTCCGAGTGACCATCCCATGCGATAGAAGAGGACATAGCATAGTAGCTGTTCGAAGTCCGCCCATTTAAAGAAAGAGGGTGCGCATGCTATTTATTGTTGAGAATGAAAAGGACAGCGATAGACTCGTATATGCTGTGCATCATTTTGGAGTAGATTGTAGTTATATTTGCAATTGAAAAAACGTGCTACTATTTATTGTTAAAAAAATGGCGAAAAAGTGTTTTTTTGTGTGATTCGGATGATGATTTAATTAATTTTAATGATGACATTTTTAAAAACTGTTGGCTCTGGTGCGGTTTCTGGTTGATTATTGGGAAAAGTACCATTTGGTAACAATAATCCAAAAGAAATGATTCGGAATCTGACTAATTTTTTTTTGTTTTTACAATTTTTTACAATAAACAGAAGTATTTTTTAATTGTTGTTTTTTATTTTGTCTTCTAATAATAAAGATAAAATTTGCAAGATTAGTATTATATGGGTGATTCTACGATAAGAGGTAACTTGAACGGCCATCAATATTAAATAGGTTTTTTATTCCATATTGTCCAATCATTTACAATCAATTACACCATTTTAATGTACTTCAATGAATAGAGTCACAATTAAATGCTGAAATATTATATTTTTTTCTGAAATTGCCAACAAAGTCCAAAAAAGTATCTACCCTGGCCTGTCCCTTTGCCGATTTTAGTTAAAGTTACTGCCGTATCTAATTTGTTTGTATCGCTTTCTAAACTAAAGCATGGTAAGTATGCATTTGAATACATATACTATAATAATTTTAAGAAAAAATCCAACAAAGTATGTTTTTTGTGTATATTTTCTGAACTTAAATTTTGTCCCGTATTTTTTGTGTCTTTACCCTGGCAAATTTTGTTCCACTACTACCAACATAAAAATAAAACGGAAGTATTGCAAATTCCTCTCAAGGACATCTAACGACGTGAAGTTAGCCACAAATAACTAGTGAGCCGTTAGAGGGCGCCATTTTGCTAGTTGTCGCGACGCGTACGTGCGGTGTAGTGGTCTCGCAAAGGCATTGTGTCACTGGTAAGTCATAAAAGTTATATTAATGATTTGATTCATTTGTGTAATATTACATTTATTCAATAATAGTGTACTAATTCAAGTGGGATATTTAATTAAGCCAATAATGTTATACGTCGATTACAATATTTAAATTTATCATGAAACGTCTTTCCCCTGGCGTATTTCCCCTGCCAAGATAATTACCAGGGGAGAGCCTTACTAGCCAGGGGAGATAAAACATATCATATAATGTAGTCACAAAGTAATTTAAATATAGTTATATTGAACTGAAAAGTGCGTGGTGGCCTGTTGGTAAACGGACTAGACGCGGCTGCCCACATGTTCACGGTGGTCGCGGGTTCGAATCAGGGCACACCTCTGACTTTTCGGAGTCATGTGTGTATTGATAGTCAATCACCACGCACTAAAACGGTGAAGGAAAACATCGTGAGGAAATACTGCATACCATAGCGATTTATAAAAATTTCTATGGTATGTAAGTCCGCCAACCCGCACTAGGCCAGCATGGTGGACTATATGGCCTAACCACTCTCAATCGTACTCTCGATTGTAGAGGAGGCCCGTGCCCTGCAGTGGGACGTATATGGGCTGATACAGACTACAGTACTGAAGCCAGGTTTATATATAATATACCGTATACTGAAGTTTAGTGGTGGTAGGACTTATGTGTCCGCCCGGGTAGCAACCACCGTCCACGAGGCGTAAAGACCGCCATAGTGATCTCCGTAAGGGGATCGCGTTCCAGGATCAGCCAATTGTTTTCCGGTTTCTTCGAGGGTCTTGAGTCCGGGCATGAGGTTGTACCGTGTGGGTATTTTCGGTCGTTTGTCGAAGGGAGGAATGTTGATCCGCCGGCCAGGGAGACCCGTAGAAACGGTTGTCCGTTAGCCGCCCGCGGTATAGTACAGGGGCCCAATCGGAGCTAACCACCTCGAGAGGCTGCCTCACCATGCCGCGCATAATCTTGGGTGGGTCCGTCGTGCCGGTTGGTAACCGGAAGTGTGGTCCCGGCGGCCCATCCCGGGAGGGTACGGGGGCCCTTCCGTCCGGCGATCAATTCGCTTCCTGCCGACCCTTTCGTGCCGGTGCCCATTCGGCCTTCTTAGTGCCCGAACTTAAGCTCCTCGTTGCCTCTTCACCAATCCCATCCTTTCTACCATGACTGCAACCAAACGAGCAGGTCCCCAACTCAGCGGTGCTTAACCCCACCACCGTGTTCACTATAGAGTTCATTAACATCCGCGGACTCCATACGAACCTCAATGCGGTCCACCACCATCTCGAGACGGCCCGGCCTGCTTTGCTCTTCCTAACGGAGACGCAGATTCGTTGTCCGGCCGATAATTCTTACCTGTTGTATCGCGGTTGTTCGCTTGAAGTAAATTTCAAGCCTAAAGCCGGAGCATGCTTGTATGGAAATGCTTGTATGTTTGGTCGGACATCTGCTGTTGCCGTTTGAACTGCATGGAGGACCCCTCCTTCTCCGCTCTGTGGGTGCACGTAGATCTAGGTTCCCTGAGCCGCATCTACGTGTACCTTTACAGGTCACACAACGGGAACGATGAGATGACTCGGCTGTTCAGGTATCTTAAGCCCTGGTCTGTCGAAGCTACGCACAACGTTGCGTTGCGCGGAATGCGGTGTCAAACTCGGTTTTGTATGAAAAACATTGACATTGACATGACGTTTCGCCGCAGTATGCGTCAGCCCGCGTCTGCGGTGAGGGGTCAACCGAGTGACGGGTAGACTGGTCTTTTGTGCTGTCACAGTATGCGTCAGTGTAGAGCGGAAAGTGCGGTGAAGCGCGGGGCGGATACACCGCACAACGTGCCGTCATTCTCGTCATTTCGTCGCGGTAAGCGTATTTGCGCAATGTATTTATTTGAGGACAATATTTTTATCAATTTTCGTTTGGTTTAAACTTTTGTTTAGGCTGTGGCGCGTATATCGACTATGTGCTGCCGCACATTACGTTCAATACTGTTCACGTACGTTCCCAATGACAATGGTATAATATTACACCACGTAGGAATAACATTTTAAAGCCTTGGTTTGGTAAAAGATACAATTAAAAAGTAAAAATAATTGATATTTAATAAGTACAAGATTATAAACTGGAGTCAATTACATTTATTTTATTGTTATAAAAATGGAGAACGGAATTGTATGTTCATTGTTCTAAGTACCTAGTACCCCATGCTTTTAAACAAAATATAGCAACTGAATTAGTTCGCAACTGATCAGGGTACAATTGGAGACGATTTATTAGTGGGTATCTATATACATTCAGTCTTTATTCCTATTCACAGGGCACTTTATCAGCTATCATTGCAGAGCACTGGTCTCCTTTACAATCGAGAATACGATTGAGAGTGGTTAGGCCATATTACAGTCCACCACGCTAGCTGACCTTATCCCTTTATATAGTATATATGCATAGAAAGAAATACAAACAATAAACCTAATAAGAACATCAATCGTTTAAGTGCATGCACTTTTTATATGAGCCCGAAAAAGTAGCTACAAAGAATCTTATTATGAGTTTTGTATCAGCCCATATACATACATTCGTTGTATAATGGTTGTATATTATCGTCGTAGTTATTTACAAAATTCACCTGCAAGATATAATAAACTATCGCTGTTCGACACAATTAGCACCACTCTCCTAGCACCTGGAGTGCATCAGCATGTGATAACATGGAGCAATCTTAAATATGTAGTTCCTCAACGTAGTATCAAGTTCTGTGTTTTCCTTTTTTTTCCATTCCCATTCCATTAAAACCCCCTCTATATATATTGTAATTTGTGCTACTTGCACCTACGCATATATATTTTTAGCTCTGTGTTATAAATTCTGTTAAATACTAAAATAAAATTATTATTGTAAAAAGTGCCCATCAGTATTGTTCCAGGTTTTGCTCGTGATAATTTTATAGGAAAATAATTTAATCGTTATGGAATTTAGCTTTTACCCAATTACGGTACGATCGATAACGATAATTTAAGAAAGGATATCTACATAAATCCAGTGAAATTTAATTTGATCTGACAATAAATTGATTAAGCGAAAAAAGATGTATTCAGCAGATGCGTATTTCATTAGAATGATACGAACCACTTTTATCACGTATTAATATTGCGAAAATTGTCTCGTAAACATAAATACCCAGTTTATTTAAAATGACGCACAAACTTTTTTTTAAGAAATTATATATATTTTCGAACATAAATGATTGTTAATTGTTGTCATGGAAATTCAAGTAAACTTCAATGCGAAATTGCCATAGTAACGTTTGTTGTCAATGAACGGTTCTCCCATTGGTCAACGGTTTTACGCACAGAGTAAAACCTATATGTGAACCACCTTTTTTGTTGTTATTTGAACTACGTTGCATGACGTCATGACGTTGCTGCTTACCGCAGTGCCGCGCGTATCCTTCGACAGACCAGGCCTTTAGCCAGGCGGCTGATGACGCGCAGGCGTAGTTCCCGTCGGCCGAAATGGTGGTCTTGGGGGATTTCAATGCTCGTCACGAACTGTGGCTGGGCTCCTCTAAGACTGATCATGCTAGCAGAGCTGCCCATGCATTCGCTCTGACTCATGACTTGACACAACTGGTGAACCAGCCCACCAGGATCCCGGATGTGGCGAGTCATGCGCCTTCTCTGCTGGACCTTCTGCTGGTGAGTCACCCAGCCCGGTATCGTGTGACCGTTAGTGCGCCTCTGGGCACTTCCAATCACTGCCTGGTTGGGTCGTCAGTACCGTTCGCATCACCTCCACGTCCCGTGCAGGTTAGGCGGAGGCTCTGGCATTACTCGTCGGCAGATTGGGATGGTATGCGGGAATATTTCGCATCCATCTCTTGGAGGCAGCGCTGCTTTGAGGGTAAAGATCCCTCAGCGAGTGCCAACGCTATTGCTGACGAGATCAGACTTGGAATGGAATATTACATTCCTTCCTCTGAGATCAACAGTAAGGGTCGTGGACGCTCCTGGTTCAATCGTGCATGCGCTGATGCTGTCGGTGACAAACGGGCGCCGTGTCGCGCTTGGATCAGGGGTCGCGCCATGAAGGATCCCAATATCAGTTCCCTCAAAGAAGCCTACAACCGTGCCACCAAGGCCTGCAAGAAGGCCTACGTTAGGGCGGATGCCCGGCGCGTTAGCAGGATTGGCCGATCACCCAACTAGCAGTCGTGCTTATTGGAGTTGGGCCAGGGCCATTCAATCTAACTTCTGCCGTCCAGTGTTACTGCTGAGGTACCTAGAAGGGACGCTGGCCCACAAGCCGCAAGAGAAGGCCACCTTGCTGGCAAATCTCTTTGCGGCTAATTCCCGCCTCGAATACCGTGGTTCCCAAACGCTGCCCACACTGCCTGATTGCGGTTTCTCAATGGCGGGTATTCGCATCAGGCAGTGTGATGTGCGGCGTGAGTTACGGTCTCTCGATGTGCGGAAAGCCAGTGGTCCGGATGGGATACCAGCGGTGGTTACAAGAGCTTGTGAAGCCGAGTTGTCTCCTGCACTGACTCGTCTCTACTGAGCGTCCTACCGCCCAGGTGTTGTGCTGGAATCTTGGAGGGAGGCCTGGATAAATGTATGAAGACACGTTAATTTAATTTTTTTTTATAATTCATAAAAGGCTTTAAGGTGAAAGTATTTAAAAATATCAATAACTAATAGTCTAATAAAAAAGATGTTCCGATTAAAAGTTAAGTGTAATGTTTAATAGAAGTTAATTTTATTAATTTAATTCATTATTTCATTGCCCGAATCTCTCCCCTGGTCTAATAAATATCTACCCTGATCTTGACGTCTCTACCCTGGCCTCGATATTTACCCTGGCCTTCTTAAAAGTAATAAAATATGTGTGAAGTAACCTGCCATTGGGTGAAAAGGTTAATCAATGGGTTAATTAACATAATTTAACATTTTCATGAAAAAAATCCAACTTTTCTCCCTGGCCGCATCTTCTATGGGCTCGAAACCTCTTATCGTAGAACTACCCATATATGTAATAATATAACCTTCTTTTTTGCTAAAAATGTATATATACTTTAGTGTCACATAAAATTTATACACACATAAATAATTAATTGATTAAACAAAATTAAATAACTTTTCCTCTATTTTACTAATAAACTACTCCAAAACACAGCATATACGAGTCTATCGCTGTCCTTTCCATTCTCAACAATAAATAGTATGCGCACCCTCTTTCTTTAAATGGGCGGACTTCGAACAGCTGCTATGCTGTGTCCTCTTCTATCGCATGGGATGGTCACTCGGAGCAATATTTCAATTTTCTAAATTCGACAACCGCAATTCGGGACAGATTTTTCGCAGGCAACCCTATACCACCGTGTTCGTAATAAATGATCTTTATTTTCATTTAATTTCCATTCAATAATCAGACCGGTGCAAAATGCTAGTAGCGATTTACCTGTTTATACCTGGCAACCTGAGGGTTGTGACCGGAAAAAAATAGGCAACCTAACGTTTGCATATTCTATGGGCTTCATACTTTCGATTGGTATAGAATTTGTTTAATAATCAAACAGGTGAAATGTTTAAAAAAAAATTTTTTTTTAATTATTAATTAATCGTATTCTGGACTGAAATTTGCTAGGCAACCCATATACAATATATTTATTGAGATATTAAATTGAATATAAAATACGTTTCATCAAATAAACATCTCGGTGAAGGTCGATGTATGGCGGGATCTTAGACTAATAGGGCATATCTCTGACTTTTCGGAGTCATGTGTGTATTGATAGTCAATCACCACGCACTAAAACGGTGAAGGAAAACATCGTGAGGAAACCTGCATACCATAGCGATTCATTAGAATTTCTATGGTATGTAAGTCCGCCAACCCGCACTAGGCCAGCGTGGTGGACTATATGGCCTAACCACTCTCAATCGTATTCTTGATTGTAGAGTAGGCCCGTGCCCTGCAGTGGGACGTATATGGGATGATACAGATGCTAGCAGTCGCGACAAGTGATCAGTCTGTGCCGTGCTGTATCTCATGCCTAGCAGATTTTTATTGTGGATTATTTAAATAGGTTGTTTAGCAGGTATTATGCACCGCACTTACGGCCAGATATAGGTACACTTTCTTAATATTAAATAACTATAAACATGACGAGATTCTGACAGACTTGTTGCAATTTATTGTATAGACATTATGTTATACTATATTAGATGATCAATAAAGTATGATACTAATTCCGTTGACGTAAAAACATTTACGAGTTATATAGAGTACAGTAATTTATTGTACAGGCGACTAAAAATAATATTTGATTTATAGGAAAACGAATTACGACTTCTTAATTTATAAATGTCAAGTTTTGACATCGGTTGTCAAACATGCCGTTTCAGGACGCCATATTGTTCCCTTGTAGTGTTGCTGTTCTTGGCTTGGTATTTATTTTTGTATAAAGCTAATATGCAACGTATAATAGTATTTCATACAGAAATCGAATGCCAATTTCACTAAGTATATTTGGTGTAATGTACTACAAACAGCCCAAGGTCCATACATTTCTGGCCCATCTCCTTTATATTTCTTCTTCTTCTTCTACCTGGCGTTATCCCGGCCGGTGCCAAGGTCCGCCTTCCGGCATATTCTCCTGCATTTCGCCCGATCTTCGGCATCCTCAATATTAAGCCCATTGACCCTCATATCTTCCTTAATGACATCGAGCCAGCTCTTCTTTGGTCTACCCCGCGGTCGAGGTCCGGGAATATTGAGGCTCAGGCACACATTACCGACGTACTCCTGCGATTTCCTTAGGACGTGACCATACCATCTCAAGCGGGATTCCTGGAGTTTATCAGTCACATTGCGGACACCAAGACTGCCACGGATGTGCTCGTTACGGATTTTGTCCAAACGCGTAACGTTGCACATCCACCGCAGCATCTTCATTTTCGCGACGTGGACCTCCTGGATGTGCCGCTTGAGGGCAGGCCACGTCTCAGAACCATACAGGAGCATCGGCCGCACAATGCTTTTATAGATGAGACCCTTGAGCCTCATCGGCATCCTGCGGTCGCAGAGTATGCCCGAGACCTCTCTCCACTTAGACCAAGCAGCGCTTATACGGGCTTTGACATCAAGGTCGATGTCACCGGACTCATGCAGTATGGACCCAAGGTACTTGAACTTGTCCGTCTTCACAGCAAGTTCGTTCTCTATCTCGATGCTTTGGGAGTAGGGATTGCAATCCGGAAAAACGGATCCGGTAATGCGGCGGATTCGGCATCATTTAATGGTTACCGGATACGGTACCAATATACCGGATCCGAAGACCGGATCCGGTGCTAGCAGTTTGTGGGAAAATAATATAGCTGTTGCATGAGTAGGTACTTTAAATGCGTTGTGCGTAGTGTGTAGAAAGCGATGGAGTCCGAGGAGAATACTTGTCTGCTATTCATGATTATTTGCTGACAATAAAGCCGACAAGTGTAGAAGCTGAAAGGGCCTTTTCGGCCGCAGGCTATATTTGCAGCTCTATTAGAAGTCGTTTAGCTGATGACACAATTAACAATATTTGTTTTTTACGATCTTATTTTCAAAATCAATATTGATTTTCTTTTAATACTTATATTTTTTTACAATTATTACTTAAAATAATTATTTATCGTAAGTTGATTAAACTAAAGAGTTCTAAACTCATTATTGTGATAATTTTTGCCATTCATTCGTTCGACAGATTCATCTATGGACGTAGTATATAAACAGGACTGCGCACTGTCATCGGAAAAACGAGCCGAGCGAGAGGTGTAGGACGGTAGGGTTGTGTCCCGTTCCTATAGGGTGACCATATGTTTTGGGAAATACAGGAATTTTAATCAAATTGGCTAATATGGTAAATATTTCAGTTGTAATACGTCGAATGAAGCATTTTATTTTTGAGGTAACAAACGTGATATTGTCTAACCGTTTAAAAAAATATTTGACCACTAAAATATGGTCCACCATTAGGACCTAGCAAAAAAGTTCAAAATCATAGTTTTATACGTATACTTTTTATAGGTGAAATGAAAAATGAAAATAATAATAATAAGCCTTTATTAACAGCAAAATACAGTTAACAATCTTCTCATCTGTTCACAAAGTGCGTATGTTGTGTATTATCAGTGCCATTCGTCAGGGTGTGGTAGCCGAGGTCAACACAGAGATTCTTACCACCATCTGTCCCAACATTACCGTGGCCGCTACCATAACCAGGAATAGCGGAGCTGCCGGGGACTGGAGTCCTGGTCCTGGTTTTAGCAACTATTAGGCTTTTTTATTTTTTATGCCAATACTCACCACGCTTGGCAGACGGATTCGAGAGCGCAGGAGGGTACTCGCGTTGTTGACGCTGCTGTCCGTCTTCAACCGGGGAAAGTTTGCGGCTAGAAGATGTTATTGGATAGGAAAGTATGGAATGTAGAGATGGATACTACAGCCACGAAGGGGAAAGTTGGTAGTAATAGCAGTAGCTCAGGGGGCCGATATCGCATACCCCGCAATGACCACTAGATAGGAGCTTCCCTGGCCTACTTCGTACCAGATACATGTTATTATTCATACCAACTCTTGTAATAACTAAAATCAACGTACCGTCTATCTCATCCCTAACGAATATCCCTATTTTAATCGAATCATTAACAATAAAGTTCAAAATTGCGGCGATAATTATCAATTCTGACTCTAAATTTCAATTTTTCGTGTAAATGTGTGAACCACCCGTTCAGATATCAATTTTTAGACCACCGGATCAATAAAGAAATGAAATGAAATCCCATCATGCTATTTTTCTAATATTATTCACGCCATTATTTTCACTACCTTTCAACCCTTATTATAACCCCTTTATGGTTTAACTTTAAAAAAACGAAGTGTGCAGTTATTTTTGTTACAAAATAAGTAAAAAAGTTTGACATCTTTAACTTCAACAGTTTAGATTTTTCCATGCGTACTGCGTATCCCCTTGTTCAAACCCTTCAAGCGTTGTCTACATAACAAGCGGGAACCTTTTGCCCTTACCCAAGGTCTAATTTATCTCTGTATCAAATTCTATCAAAATTGGTTCAGTGGCTTAGGCGTGAAAATATAGCAGTTAGTGTAATACGTCCGTGCCGAAATTTTACATCACTCAGTAAATAAAAACTATCGCAAGAAATAAATATTTTTTAATTATACTTAATTCATGATCAATTGTATTAGAAAAACTTTTAACGTGTTTATTTTCACTTAAAACATAGTATGTAGTAGATGCAAATTAATGTGTATAAATTAAACATTACTTTAATAATAAAATTTTAATTTTCGTTACAATTTTTAAGAACTGCTTTTAATATTCAAGCAGATTAAAAGTTATTCAATAATTCATCTGAACTTTGAATTGTCGATCAAAAAAGTTCTAAGGCGGGTTTTATTATGGTCACGCTAGCAACTAAGAAGGGATAGAAACCTCTCATACTGTCTCATTTGGTTTCGGCCTTCCTCCATGTCATTTACCATAGTAAATTAAACCTTATGCTACATGCACATGTCTTATTTCAGGATGACACCATTTTCTTCGTGCGCAATCCTGTTTTTATATTATACTCCCACAAACTTATCTGACCCGGTGAGAGAGTCGCTGTAATCGAATTGGGTGTTGCCATTAAAAATAGATATTGCAATAAAGTGGGTAAAGTAAGATTTTTCAACCCGATCAATAGTGTCGGGAAAATGAGTGGACCAGTTTCATCTGCATGATTTTTTCCTTCACAAGATTTCTAACAAATCGCTCCCCCTTAAAGAAGTCAAAACCCTTAAACAAGTGTATCTGTATCAGCCCATACACGTCCCACTGCAGGGTACGGGCCTCCTCTGCAATCGAGAGTACGATTGAGTGTAGTTAGGCCACAGGCCATATAGTCCGCCGCTTTGGTATGCAGGTTTCCTCACGATGTTTTCCTTCACCGTTTTAGTGTGTGTTTATTGACTATCAATACACGCATGACTCTGAAAAGTCAGAGGGGTGCCCTGAGATTCGAACCTGCGGCCATCGTGAAATGTGGTTGTGGTCATTGGTGGTCCATTTACCAACAGGCCACCACACACGTAACGATAAATTTTAGTTTATGATATGAACTTACATCTATTGTACTAGTACGTACAGAGTTCTGTTTTCGTGGAATTTATTTTAGAAAGCTGACAACACAAACTTGTGGCGGCAGCTACGCGATGATACAATTTTTCGAAGGGTATTATTGGTATCTGAAGCCGCTTTTCTTCCTACGTATAATTTAATACCTGAAGTTTAACATTCCTAGCATCACTTTTTAAAGTTTTCGGCAATTTTCACTAGTTTTAAATAATGCAGGAAAAATAAATACATTGAAAGAAAGAAAAGAAAGAAAGAAAAATAGTTTTATTTGCCACAAGCATTAAAAACGACGTACAAAAACAGATACACAAAGGTCTATTTAAAAAATAAAAATAAAGAAGAAGTTCGCACGTCGTGGCTGTGACAAGTAGGTGATCACTCAGCAATTATGTTGCGCTGCGGTGCAGGCCGCAGCACAACGCTGATTTTCAGTGATCACCTTGGATGACGTGCAGATGCAAGCTAACGCAAACTTAAGCCTATTATAAAAAACTAAACATTAACATAAACCTTAAATAAATATCCTTATATAATTGTACAATAAATATAAAAAGCCTTACCAAAACAATAACAAAAAAAAACTATAAATTAATTAAAACATTAAATATAACAAAAACAACCGGAGCAGTCGTCAACAAGGCCATGCAACAGCGCAGCGCCCCATCCCGCTCCCGCATTCCATATCGCACTATGGCGTGCAAACCAACAGGCAACAATGCATATTGCAACTCTGCGGTCCGCAGTCGCCCGGCGCCAGAGTTTCTGTATGCGCGCGGTCATGGCGTTATACGTTGCATTATTAAAAACAAATTATAACAAACAGTGCTACAATGTTAATACGCTTGTCCAGGGTAAGTAGCAAATTATTATAAAAGTTGATAAGTAAATATAATTGGTAATAAAAGGAAGTATTTGTTTATTTTAAGACGATTTCAATGAGAGAAGAGGCCACTCAACAACGCATCCCAAGAGTAATTACAGCTTGTCTATCCGCCTCGATTGATGCTACAGCCACCAGCCGCTAGGAAATGGTCCCATCACGCAAAAGATTTGCGAACATTAGGTAAGTACCTATCTGCCACTACGCGCGATAGTGAATTTATACTGTATTAATGGCGTCTTCCAACTATTAAAGACGCCATATTGTTTGAAAAAGCATATTTAAACATATTTAAATTATAATTCAGTTGTATATTTGTTGGACTAGCAGTACTTTTTTGAACTGAGACTTGAATGTTTCCTTTGTTTTCAGGAGTCTCATGGGTGGTGGTAGATCATTCCAGCAGCGGGTGGCCGCAAACCTGAAACACCCTCTAAAGGCTGTAGTTTTGTAGCGGGGCATCGACAGCGGATTTGATGTTGAACGAGTGGAGTAAGCGTAATGTTCGTGCCTCCAGGATAATTTCGTGTACAGGTATCTCGGTGTGTGTGTTTTTATTATACCAAACATTAAAGTCGCTAGGTGTATCCTCCTACGGGCCGCCATTTTCAGTACTTTATTGTCATTTAAATAAGGGGTAATATGACTCCGACGTGGTATCTCATAACAAAAACGCGCGCACGCGTTCTGGACACGTTGAATTAATTTTTCTGTACGTGATAGCAGGCAAGGTCCATATACAGTGTCGCAATAATTAAATTTAGATAATACTAGTGAATCTACCAGTCGTTTCCTAATATCAATATTGAGATATTTCCTTATTCTGTAAAGTAACTTTAACCGGTAAAAACAATTCCTGACAATAAGATTAATATGATTTTCAAAACGTAGTTCCGGATCGATCACCAAACCCAAATTACACGCAGTTTCTACCCTCTGAATACTCTGACCCATTATTTTAATATCTGGTTTCGCTGAAATAATTTTACTCACTTGGTTTTTGCTCCCTAAGATTATGAACTTAGATTTCTGTGGGTTCAGTGTTAGGGAGTTACATGTAGACCATGCCGCAATTCTGTCAAGATCAGCGTTAAGTTTGTTTACTGCGGAAATTGAGTAAACAACTAATGGCCGATATGTCAGCGACTGGCAGGTGGATTGACAATTCCAAATGACGTATTTGTTTTCACTTTTGGCCACCGGGTCAGATAACTTTGTGGCTCTATACATCCATGGATTCATCAAATCATGAAGGTATCTGTCATAATCATAAATACCTATAAGACTTGTTTGTTAGTATTCTCAAATACTTTAATAATGATTTTGATGTCATTTCAGTTAATTACGTAAGGTTAATTGTATCTATTAAATATTATAGTTACTTGATAATTAATATTGTTACTTATAAATTGATCTATCTGTGAAAGTGAAATCTAGAAAGACTGAGGTACTCGTTACGTCGTAAAATTATTACTAGTTACCTACTCTACTAAATTTAATTGTTTTCTTGTTGTCTATTTGTCTTAACATTGGTTAGGAAATAAAGTCGATTTTATATATTTGTGATTTATTTTTTATAAACTACCTACATATAAGTGCAGTGACACTTGATTAACTCACTTATTTTGTACTAAAAAGCGAAAATCATCTTGATTTAATCAATCCGGCTGGATTGATGGGAATCCGGTCGTATCCGGCCGGACTGAAAATGACGCCGGATTGCAATCACTATTTGGGAGTCCATACTCCCGCAAGCCATGTACTCGGTCTTCGCCACATTTAACTTCAGACCACCACTCTCGAGCGTCTCCTTCCACCGGTTGACCTTGCGCTCCAAAAGTCGCCGGTCCTCCTCCACCACTGCAATGTCATCGGCATACATCAACAACCAGGGTGCAGGGTCCTGGATGTAAGACGTACTGGCGTCGAGCACAACACTGAACAGGAAAGGACTCAGCGCCGAGCCTTGGTGCACCCCGACATCAATCGGGAAAGGATTCGTATCGCCAACGGCGGGCCGAACGAAGGACTCGGATCGGAGGTACATGTCTCTGATAATGTCCACATAGGCTTCCGGTATCCCTTTCACCCTCATCGCCCACCAGATTGCCTGTCACGGCACACAGTCGAAGGCCTTCTGCAGATCCAAGAAAGCCTTGTGCAGTGGCGTCTTCTTCGCCCTGTATGCCTCGCCAAGCATCCTGAGTGCAAATAACGGGTCGGTAGTGCCACTGCCAGGACGGAAGCCGTATTGACACTCAGAGACAGCACACTCTTGGCGGAGCCTGGACTCGATGACGCGTTCGAAGAGCTTCATGGTATGACTCATGACCGTAATGCCACGATAATTACCGCATTCCTGAACACAGCCTTTACCCTTGTATACGGGAGTTATCACACTCAACCGCCATGAGTTAGGCATGTTTTTGGTATTCAGGATGCGGTTAAATAACGCAGCTCCACACCATGAAGCCCCAACGACTTCCACGCCTCTATCGGAATATGGACAGGCCCTACCGCTTTCCGGTTCTTCATGCGACGAAGACTACAGAGAACTTCTTCAGGTGCAACAGGTGCAACAAGACCTTGGTTCGGGGGCAATTCAGGGTAGGACACTCCCAAAGGTATGGTGTTAAATAAACCGTGGAAGTAAGAGCGCCACCTCTCCTTCACCGCGCTAGCCTCACATACCAAGGCGCCTCGGGAATCCTTGACTCATCGACGTTTGGTAATGTCGAGTGTCGCCTTTTCCCGAGTCTTTGCGAGTCGACAGATGAGCTTTCGACCCTCCACAGTCTCCAACTTCTCATACAGAGGAGTCAGAGACTCGTATCGGGCCTTAGCCACAGTTCGCTTTGCAGCGCGTTTGGCGAGGTTGTACGCAGCGCGGTCTTCAGGAGAGTTAGTGCTTGCCACTTTTTGAACAGTGTCCTCTTCCTGAGAATTGCCTCCCGGACTGTCCCACTCCACCACCAAATCTCCCTGTTAAGGGTGCGGCCGCCCTTAGTTGTTCCGAGCTTCAACTTCGCATGGGTGGTGATTGCTGACTGAATGCCGCCCCACAGTTCCCCCACATCTTCGATTCCCATACTATTTTCTAATAAGGGGATCAAAGTATCGCGGAAACCATGCCCAGCAGGTCCATCTAGCAACCATCACTTTATCCTTGGTGCTCGATACTCGGTCACTTTGGGTTTCGGTGTTACCTTCACATCCATAACAAGGAGACGATGCTGTGTCGTGAGACATTCTCCCGGAATAACCTTGCAGTTGGTCACTTTGCTGATATGGCATCTCCTTATGAGCAGGTAGTTAATTTGTGTTAAGTGGGGCCCACTTTTGTATGTGATGGGGTGTTCGGGTTTCTTTTGGAAGAATGTATTCACAATGGCCAGATCTGACACAAGGCAGGCTCTGAGAACAGAGTCCCCCTCTGCGTTACGTGCGCCAAAACCATAGCCGCCATGAACACGCTCATTCTCCCGACGGTCCTTACCTACATGCCCATTCAGGTCCCCACCCACCACAATGCTCTCGGATTGGGGCAGATTACGCATAGTATCATCAACAAGGGTCCAGAAGGCTTCTTTCTCCGACTCCGAACAAGCTGCTTGCGGGGCGTAAGCACTGATCAAGTTGGTAACAACCCCCTCAATCATTACTTTAACCCGCACAAGCCGGGCACTCCATCTGTCGACTTCAAGAATACTCTCCCGAACGCTCGAAGACAACACTATGGCAACCCCGTTACGGCCAGTGGGAGATCCACTGTAAATCAGTTTGTAACCCTGCCCGATATCCCGAGACTTGCCACCCTTCCATCGCGTCTCTTGAAGAAACGCGACTTGCACCCGACGTCTCTCGAGAACATCTGCAAGCTCTCGGCATTTGCCGGTGAGAGAGCCAATGTTCCATGTGGCGAAACGGAGCTTGGTTGGTACTCGCGTCTTTGGCCGCGCCCGTACCGTGCGCGGTAGCCCTTGCCCACTTGTCACAGGCTTAGGGCCATAGGCCTGCGCGTCGTTTTACGGCGATGCCCTAGCCGTACCAACACTGTTCCCTTTTTCCATGCCATAAGATATGACGGAGCTTTTGGTATTACATGGTATTTATCATGGTATTTATCTTCATAAAAATTAACTGGTTCCAGTAGTTTCGAATGGGATTTATGCGGATTGCGATGTGTCGGGCCTTACCCATACGACTTATTATACGTACTACAAATTCTACATATTGGTAAAAAAAGCTTCGTCGTTTAATCGAAATAACAACTGCGTGATAGGACATTTTAAGGAAGGTTAATGGCTTAATTGCCTACACCAAATTGATAACAGCTTGTGCAGCGGCGAATACATACAATTAATAACTAATTAATGTCCTTACAGACTCTTAACAACAGGATACTTGTAATATCTTTGTGTAATGATTTCATTCTGTTTGCGAAAATAACCATTAACCACATTATACAAATGTTACATGTGCAAGTCTGTAGGCACATGTTTTTTTTTTTATTGCAATGAATGATGAGACGAGCAAGCCGTTCGCCTGATGGTAAGCGATACGACCGCTCATAAACAGTAGCAACATTCCACTGCGCTCGCCATCCTGAGACATGAGATGTTAGATCTCAATATGTGATAACAATATCAAAGGTGATGTCATTGTAATAACCCATCTTTATGAATAATTAGTTCTCTGGTTTTTGCGTATGTATTTGTTAATTTTTATACAAACGGTAACTGAAGCGCGATATGCGAATCATAAAATCAATAAAACTTCAAAAGAGAAGACATTTTTGAGCCATTACTTGGAGATTGTCCCGCCCTCACACCCGCCACTGCAACTCTTGTAAGCCAGGATGCATGTAGCCTGTAACATCATGGGACGAAACAGACAAGGCGAATCGAAGGTTTTCTGGTTGCTACGAGGATAACCTCTGCCTACCCCTTCTGGGAAAAAGGCGTGAGTTTATATATGTGTATGTATGTATATTTCAGTTTATTTTAATACTAATTTTTACTGTTCTGAGTGGTAATTTATAAAGGCTATGAACTGTACTAATCCGGGTTTAACCACCATTTTAGCAGATCCACTGGGAGTATATCGAGCATAGATAACAAGCCGTATTGTTTTAGCCAATTATACATATTGATACTTGTTAAGGATAATTAAGTAGAGGCAAAATAATTATCAGGAGAGTCGATTACGGTAGCAGGAAAACGCTGGACGCACCTGTTTCAAGAGTCAGACACACTGCTCGGTCGCCAGTGTTTGTACGTACATACATACAGTGGCATTTACTGTCCCACTGCAGGGCAAAAGTCTCTTTCTTTCCATCCGTCCCTGTAATGTCTAATTATCTTTGAATTATTCAGTCTATCCACAATATCTTACAATATCTTACGAGTTTTCATTGCAAGGGCTTAACACACGACCTCATACATGGTGTATTCATAACGGCGCCACGAGTAGGAAATATCTCTTCATTATGGTTTGATCGCGAGCTTAATGCTTTACTGGTCACAAATGTTAGTTCTGGTTTGTAAGCTTACAATAAGTGGATTTCACAACCTAGGCATCAAACCGGCGATCCTACGATGCAAAAACTATTATGAACTCCCTTCACAAACAGATAAGATCAGTTTTTTAAGTGGTAGAGCAACGCTGTTGTCAATGTTGCCTCAGCATAAATACGCAGGCTCGTCCGGGGCGGTACCAATGTCTCACTGGAGTTCGACGTGACGCGTGAAGTGACAGTTTGGATGTCGCGTTTCATTTGGTGAGCAAAATTGCCGGATGCCCTACATACCTTTCTACTTAACAGTTCCTATCCCTTTTCCTTCCTGATCTCCTACCGATTTTGTGGGCTGGCAACACATCCATGATCGAAGTGTTATGGATGTTCCTGGGCCGCAGTTATAATTTACCATCAGGCGCCCTGTTTCTTGTTTGCCGGACCTATGCAATGAAAAGCAATATTATTTATTTTTGTTTATACGTTTTAATTAAAATTATTTAACGAGCGAACAATTTGTACAACGGTGGGTAAGGTTACGTAATATTTATAGATTACAGGAAGTTGTTGCAGTGTCCTTAGTCCTTACTATAATATCATCATGTTTCTAGTGGACATATTATCAGAAATTTAAGTGCTAAAGTTGCGGCAGGTGATCCCGAGAATAACCTCGGGTAGAAATAAACCTGTTTATTGTAAGTGACGAGCAAGTCAAAAACAAGTGCAAAACTAGTTCACCTTCACAGTACAATATATGAAGGGTACATAAAGCCGAAAGGGATGTTACACTCCTCATTTCTTCACATAATGAACAACTTTTACCACGGGGTCAATCATAAATCCGCGAAAAAAAATCAGCTGTTCCATACATTTTTCAGATTGAAACGATTATTTTGTACGGAACAGCTTTTTTTCGCGATTTCATTATTTGCCATGTTTCAAGCCTTGTAGACGGTCATGAGTGGCAGTGATGCTCGTTGGCCGTACTGTTGGGTATAAGCTATAAAACAATACAATTTATCAACCCATATAGTCCCACTACCAAGCACGGGAATACGTGATGACCGATTGAGAGGACATGGACCATAGTTCACTGCGCAGTACGCTGGCCTGTTGCAGATGTTTTTTTCGAGACTATCTATTCGCGTCGGCAACCATCTCCTGACAATTATTGCAATTTACGTCGAGACCATCGTGCAATGCGTCAGGCATTGCTTTGTAATTCCATTGCCCTAGCCATGCTGAGACACAATATGTTAAGTCTCGATATGTCCATTGGTTACTCTGGGTACAATGTCCTTCAAACCAAATTACAACAGTGCAATTACATACAATTGCAATTGCAGTGGCGTGTGCTAGTGCATGCAAAGCAGAGGCAGTGCACCTAGGCGGCCTCTCACATATGAGAGACTTACCACAAGTAAAGGATCAAGTCACAGGGAGATTACCCTCTATGCGACTGGCTTCTCCTGTTGATCTTTATGAGAACAATAGGTCTCTCTCAACCAAATATATAAGGGAAGTTGTCAATTACTTATTCTTAGGATTTGTTTAGTTTATAATAATAATGCCATTTCTTTATATTAGACTACGGCATAATTTATTGGTACATACGTATCGTGTCACATAATTTGACCAAAGATTAAGTTTATCAAAAGACTTAAAAAAATATCTGTTACACTGGTATGTTCATTGGTATCACAAAATTAACGGCGTAGGTGCCGTTGACCCCATTGTTGTGCATACAGATCGCAACATTGAACTGTGTCGACGCATCTGTATGCTCGTATATACCAAAACAGATCAGACTCAATTTAAAAATAAATGTGATGTAAATAACCAAATTCACAGTACCCAAATGTCATGTGCGTTGTTTTACCAACTCTCACAAGGTGCGTAGAATGAGTTCTTTAAAAGTCTAATTTACACATAATCAGCTACGAATGCACATTTTCGATTGTGTTGCGCCCAGGGTCCCTGCGCTTGGACACCGTCGCCCTTAGGCGACCTACTTAGAACCTTTTTCTTATCAAATGAGTTACTTGCAATTGTATCACTGGGCAATTGAATTGCATCGGGAGGAAATATTCTCTGGCGAGTTTGTTTCGGCGCGTGGCCACGCTCGGCACTCACTACTGAGCGCGATATCGACGCGCTTGGACCGCTAGTCGCCGCGCGCCGTCTCGTCTCGTGTTGGTGACACTTCGTTATCACTCAGTGTAGTACTATCGTGCGCCGAGCGTCCCTGTGATCGCGAAGAACTCAGTATCGGCTGCGACAGGTAGCCACCTCGCATCGTACCAGCTGAGTGTTGAGATGTGGAGTGGTCCCGCGTGGCGCCGCTGCGTGGCGCTGGCGGCGCTGGCGCTGGTCGCCCACGCGGAGCCGCCGAGCCCAGAGTGCCCGCCCGACACCCAACTCTGTCGCCTGAGTGGATTCGGCAGCTCCGGAGAGGGCAACAATAAATATTTCTACGACGTATCAGGTAGGCACTGCCCTGATAGCGTGCTCCAGTCAACTTCACTCATAATGGAGTTGTGTTGAGTGCGCAAACCTCGGCAATTATGGCTCCATTCCTTTGCATTCGAGTGTCGGAGTCACCGGCCTTGCAGTCGCCGCGCCGGCAATAATATACGCACATAAGTGGTTTATTTTGGTTCTATATTTAGGATAATGCAGCGTAAATTACGTGTTTGTTGCGTACATTTGACCGAGTAGCCAGCGCGGCGCACGCAACGGGTACTCACATAATAATTTGTTCCCATTTTTGCAACATTTTTCGTGTATTGGCACATGTATTGGTTATAGCGAGATGTTATATAAATAATATAAACAATACATAAACGCATTTTTCCCAGGTGGAATATGTAGCATTACAACCAACCAAAAAGTATAACACTAAAATAAATCGTCACATTTTTTCACTAAATTTTCTCGGTGCGGGGATCGAACCCGCGACCTTTCGTTTTATAGAAGCCACAGACTTAGATTATATAATATAATCTAAGAGCCACAGAGCACTTTGTTGTATAGGAGTTAGTAGCCATTCAACCAACTGTGCCACGTAGTCTGTAAACAAAAAAACAAACTCTACCTTTATATTACATTGGTATTATTAGTATAATTAATGATAAGCTTTGCAGATACTGTCCAGGTCATTACCAGACCACGCCGCATTTGATTACATATTATTATAAGTACTCGTAATATGTAATGCCACATTTACACTCAACCCTTGCCACTGCTCCTGCCACTGTCGGAAATATTTCCCTAAATACTTATGTTGCAATATCGACGCGAGTGAGTGTTCACACTCAGCCCCGCTTCTCATTCATCGAACGACTCGCAACAATGGATGACGTCGAGGCTGTTGCGATGACAGCATTATGTCTGCTCCAGTATATACTCGTACAATTATTTGAATATTTTAATAAGACAACAAAAAAGCAGAAAACGCTGCCGTAAATAAAGACATTATTTTCTCATTTATCAACTTGGCAGCGTTAGCTTAGGCTATTAGTTTTAAGTAATATATGGTATATATATAATATAACATCCATTGATATACAAAAAATAACATCGCCACGATAAGAGCGGAGCGCGGCGTTCTTACGAGTAATCTCTCACACGTACTCTCAACAGCGAACAATAATTAAACGACCGATGCCGGATGATGATTATCACTAATTTTAGGTTGTGTGTTGTGATGTATGAAAATGTGTGGGTATTTTGCATATATTTGTCTTTTTTTGTGAGCCCTAAAAGTCTCTGGTAGTTACCCGTACTCACGGCTCATCTCAAAGCTTTGCCACGCATAACACTCATGTTATCGCGAATTTCAAATATTTAACCACAATAATGTAATGATTACTTTATATTGGACCGCCCATGCGGATATAGATAATAATTGATGCTTGGGAGAATTCACAGGATGCCTTGTGTGTTTTCTGTGATCTATTCAAAGTATTCGATTGTGTTCACCATGACATTCTTATCAGGAAATTGAGCCACTACGTAGTATGGTAATAGTGTTGCTCTTAATTTATGCAAGTCATATTTAAGCAATAGAGTCCAAAGCGTGGATGTCAACGGAAAAAAATCCTGGATCTGTTGTTACTATGGGATTTCCGCAGGTTTCGAATCTTGGACTATTTTGTATTTTTAATTTACAGGAATGACATTTCTTCTTCCATTCAAGCTTCATCCATCAGAAACTAGAAAAACGATAAAGTTATGTTTCTAGGTTTTTCAAATCGTTTTTGCAGCTATGTTTATAATGAGGGTTTTGAAATAAAACAATCCCTTATTTTTCTTTTTCTTTTTTCAATTTCATAACTGAACGAGACCGCCTTCGAACAGCCTCGTTCAATGTAGAATATGTTCGGGGGTGCTGGCTGCGTGGTAAATAATACCAGTGATTAGAAAGTAGAAACAGTTTATTCGCACTGAGAAGTACGTTTTACAAAGTGACGTAATTGCGGCGTAATTACGACACGTAACTGCGGCACCGTCGTGATGTAGCTGCAGAGCGGCGTACTGGGGTCTCCCGGCAGCGATTCTGCTTGTTCTCTTCAATACTTGCTGACTACTTGCTGGCTTGCTGACTTCTTGATGTTTTCTTCACTGTAGGCCGGAACCGAACTGATTTGCCCGACCCAGGGTGCCGATCTATATTCCCAATTTTGGGCTAATCCCTAGGGTCGGGTCCGCGATCGTCACAGGCGCGCTCGGCCAATGGGAGCGCGCGCTGCGGGGTGTCGCTGTAGCGACTTGCGAGGCGGTAGCTCGGTCGTGCGGGGAGTGCGGGGCCGCGAGGTGTAACTCCGCACCGAATTTGTGGGAGGCACCTAAGTTCGGCGGACCTCGCACCCGACATCATGCTTAAATCAATATATATACTACGTTTTAACAATTTCGGTCTAACTACTCAAACATTATACAATCTCTAATACATATAAACACTCTAGTATATAAACTCTAGTATATGGCGTAACAATATTACACATAACAAATTAAATTATTAAACTATTTAAACGAGAGATATACATTTACAATTCTGAACGATATAAGTTAACCCATAATATTGCACATTAGGCTAACACATGAAATTGCACATAACAAGTTATATACTCAAAACTATACATTTACAGTTCTACACGGCTTATATGTGTAAGCTTATTTCTAAGGGAGTTCTTTTTACTTTATTTATTTACACAACAACATTTTACATAAGAGTATTAATACAAACAAACTTATAACTATTTACTAATCTAGTCTTCGTCCTGCACAATATTGCACATTAGGCTAACACATGAAATTGCACATAACAAGTTATATACTCAAAACTATACATTTACAGTTCTACACGGCTTATATGTGTAAGCTTATTTCTAAGGGAGTTCTTTTTACTTTATTTATTTACACAACAACATTTTACATAAGAGTATTAACACAAACAAACTTATAACTATTTACTAATCTAGTCTTCGTCCTGCACAATAACAAAGCAAAATATTGTCTATGAACTGGGTGGATGATTTAATTTGACTTGATACTTTGCCCAGCTCAGAAACCAAATTATAATGGTACCGTGAAATATGCCAACTTTGCCACACAGGTTAACAAATCCGTTAATATGAAAAAAATGTTTAGGTCTATGGCATAATTTATTATTTGGTAGGAAAGTTCATTATATTTGTGATAGCACTGTGAATCGCAGTTATTGTCGAGTTTATTTAGTAGCTTGTGAGAGCTTGTCAAAAAAGGTATGTCTTTTGGCGGGCCAATTTCGTCTGTAAAATATTCGTGGATTGTGCGTCAAGACGAGACCGCAGATAAATTATATTAATGTATGCCATAGAATATGAATTATTAAGTATTTTAATAACAGTTTAGTTATCTAATCGTTAAAAAGTCATTAAATTTCGGGATGGGCAATTTTACCCTGACTTTTTCAGACCTGTGCTTGACAACATTGCCCATCATCAAAAAGTACCTAGGGTTGTCAATATCTCGATAAATTAATTTGATAAAATCTAAAAAGGTTTCGACGCCTGTTATTTTAAAGTTCAATCGAATTCAGAAAGGTGTCTTTTTAATAGACTTAAAAAAAGAAGGTATTTACTTTATTTTGATTGCCAAATACATCAAAACTTAAGTTGACATTTTGTTTGTAGCATATTTTAAATTTATTTAAATAAAAGATTTCTATAGCGTGCAATGCTTGATTTAATTACCACTTCCCATCATTTCATACTCTTCTTCTTCTTCTACCTGGCGTTATCCCGGCCCGTGCCAGGGTCCGCCTTCCGGCAAATTCTCCTCCATTTCGCCCGATCTTCGGCATCCTCAATAGTAAGGCCATTGACCCTCATATCTTCCTTGACGACATCGAGCCAGCGCTTCTTGGGTCTACCCCGCGGTCGAGGTCCGGGAATATTGAGGCTCAGGCACACATTACCGACGTACTCCTGCGGTTTCCTTAGGACGTGACCATACCATCTCAAGCGGGATTCCTGGAGTTTATCAGCCACATCGCGGACACCAAGACTGCCACGGATGTGCTCGTTACGGATTTCGTCCGAACGCGTAACGTTGCACATCCACCGCAGCATCTTCATCTCCGCGACGTGGACCTCCTGGACGTGCCGCTTGAGGGCAGGCCACGTCTCAGAACCATACAGGAGCACCGGCCGCACGATGCTTTTATAGATGAGACCCTTGAGCCTCATCGGCATCCTGCGGTCGCAGAGTATGCCCGAGACCTCCCTCCACTTAGCCCAAGCAGCGCTTATACGGGCTTTGACGTCAAGGTCGATGTCACCGGACTCATGCAGTACGGACCCAAGGTACTTGAACTTGTCCGTCTTCACGGCAAGTTCGTTCCCTATCACGATGCTTTGGGGGTCCGTACTCCCGCAAGCCATGTACTCGGTCTTCGCCACATTTAACTTCAGACCACCGCTCTCGAGCGTCTCCTTCCACCGGTTGACCTTGCGCTCCAAAAGTCGCCGGTCCTCCTCCACCAGTGCAATGTCATCGGCATACATCAACAACCAGGGCGCAGGGTCCTGGATGTGAGACGTAATGGCGTCGAGCACAACACTGAAGAGGAATGGACTCAGCGCCGAGCCTTGGTGCACACCGACATCAATCGGGAAAGGATTCGTATCGCCAACGGCGAACGAAGGACTCGGATCGGAGGTACATGTCTCTGATAATGTCCACATAGGCTTCCGGTATCCCTTTCACCCTCATCGCCCACCAGATTGCCTGCCGCGGCACACAGTCGAAGGCCTTCTGCAGGTCCAAGAAAGCCATGTGCAGTGGCGTCTTCTTCGCCCTGTATGCCTCGCCGAGCATCCTGAGTGCAAATATCGGGTCGGTAGTACCACTGCCAGGACGGAAGCCGTATTGACACCCAGAGACTGTACACTCTTGGCGGAGCCTGGACTCGATGACGCGTTCGAAGAGCTTCATGGTATGACTCATGACCGTAATGCCACGATAATTACCGCATTCCTGAACACAGCCTTTACCCTTGTACACGGGAGTTATCACACTCAACCGCCATGAGTCAGGCATGTTTTTGGTATTCAGGATGCGGTTAAATAACGCAGCAAGAAGCTCCACACCATGAAGCCCCAACGACTTCCACGCCTCGATCGGAATATGGTCAGGACCTACCGCTTTCCGGTTCTTCATGCGACGAAGACTACAGAGAACTTCTTCAGGTGCAATAGGTGCAATAAGACCTTGGTTCGGGGGCAATCCAGGGTAGGACACTCCCAAAGGTATGGTGTTAAATAAACCGTGGAAGTAAGAGCGCCACCTCTCCTTCACCGCGCTAGCCTCACATACCAAGGCGCCTCGGGAATCCTTGACACATCGACGTTTGGTAATGTCGAGTGTCGCCTTTTCCCGAGTCTTTGCGAGTCGATAGATGAGCTTTTGACCCTCCACAGTCTCCAACTTCTCATACAGAGGAGTCAGAGACTCGTGTCGGGCCTTGGCCACCGCTCGTTTTGCAGCGCATTTGGCGAGGTTGTACGCAGCGCGGTCTTCAGGAGAGTTAGTCGCTTGCCACTTTTTGAAGAGTGTCTTCTTCCTGAGAATTGCCTCCCGGACTGTCCCACTCCACCACCAAGTCTCCCTGTTAAGGGTGCGACCGCCCTTAGTTGTTCCGAGCTTCGACTTCGCAAGGGTGGTGATTGCTGATTGAATGCCGCCCCACAGTTCCCCCACATCTTCGATCCCCATACTATTTTCTAATAAGGGGATCAAAGCTTCGCGGAAACCATGCACAACAGGTCCATCCAGCAACCACCACTTTATCCTTGGTGCTCGATAGACGGTCACTTTGGGTTTCGGTGTTACCTTCACATCCATAACAAGGAGACGATGCTGTGTCGTGAGACATTCTCCCGGGATAACCTTGCAGTTGGTCACTTTGCTGATGTGGCATCTCCTTATGAGCAGGTAGTCAATTTGTGTTGAGTGGGGCCCACTTTTGTATGTGATGAGATGTTCGGGTTTCTTTTGGAAGAACGTATTCACAACGGCCAGGTCTGCCACAAGGCAGGCTCTGAGAACAGAGTCCCCCTCTGCGTTACGTGCGCCAAAGCCATAGCCGCCATGAACACGCTCATTCTCCCGACGGTCCTCACCTACATGCCCATTCAGGTCCCCACCCACCACAATGCTCTCGGATTGGGGCAGATTACGCATAGTATCATCAACAAGGGTCCAGAAGGCTTCTTTCTCCGACTCCGAACAACCAGCTTGCGGGGCGTAAGCACTGATCAAGTTGGTAACAACCCCCTCAATCATTACTTTAACCCGCACAAGCCGGTCACTCCGTCTGTCGACTTCAAGAATACTCTCCCGAACGCTCGAAGACAACAATACGGCAACCCCATTCCGGCCAGTGGGAGATCCACTGTAAATCAGCTTGTAACCCTGCCCGATATCCCGAGACTTGCCACCCTTCCATCGCGTCTCTTGAAGAAACGCGACTTGCACCCGACGTCTCTCGAGAACATCTGCAAGCTCTCGGCATTTACCGGTGAGAGAGCCAATGTTCCATGTGGCGAAACGGAGATTGGTTGGTACTCGCGTCTTTGGCCGCGCCCGTACCGTGCGCGGTAGCCCTTGCCCACTTGTCACAGGCTTAGGGCGATGGGCCTGCGCGTCGTTTTGCGGCGACGCCCTAGCCGTACCAAGACTGTTCCCTTTTTCCATGTCATTTGATATGACGGAGCTTTTGGTATTACGTGGGGCGACCCGCCGTCTGACCCCCGCAACCCATAAATTGGGAACCAAAGGTTCGCCATTGCCTCGTTCGTAAGGTCAGCAGAGTGCACCGCGAGCAGGTGAGGTTGGCTTTGGTCCTTAGGTGTTGGTGGACCACTTACACCCCAAATTACATTCCCATCATTTCATATTATGAAAAGTAAAAATGTGAGAAATTATATAAAGTAAAATCAATTTACTGCAATGTGACAGCCCTAAGAGTTTTTAACCATTTATCAGAGTTTGTATGGAAAGAGTAAGAATCGCTAGGTAAAATTGCCCATAATGTTTTGTTACGAGAATCTGTTAACTTTAAGAGTTTTTTTCTAAACCACTGCCAAGATTGTTTTTTATACTTATTTCATTTTTAATTGTGTAATAATATGGGTCATATTTTGGCAGATATCAACATGGGCAATGTTAGCTGATCGCCACATAACTTTGCCCATCATTAAAATAATAAAAAATAAATTGAAAATATTAACTTATTTTAAATATAACATAGCTAATAGTAGCATATGGTTATGTAGTTGATGTAAATGAAAAAATATATATAGGTGGTTATAGAAAAAATATGAAATATAGCAGATTTTATCAAAAAATCGGGCAATGTTGTCGACTTTTACGGTAGTGCAATAAAAAGTGAATCAAAACATCGCCACCAGAGGCGCAAGCCACTGTTGTATTACAGATATCACCTCCACTAGGCTGAGGTTTTGTCTTCTTTGACCGCAGATCCAAGGCAGCAGACGTGCCTGCCACTGGTAGAATTTTTATACCGAAATAAACGGGCTTGTCCGTATTCAAGGACAACATTCGAGCCTCGAGCAGTATCAGTAGAAATGCCAAAGCCATCGTTGATAGCGTGGTCCATTATTATTAGCAAAAGTCAACACAGAGAATATCAAACAGGAATATTCAATATACACACGGTTACGCGGATACAGTGAATGACAAGCAAACAAATTAAAAAATATCGGAATACCCCAAAAATCGGAAAAGTATCAATAATGTACTCATTGAGTAATACCTCAATGGTAATATTAAACGATTATATTATTTTTATGTATGTACTTATGTGTGAGTGTTAAGAACTAAGAAGTATTACTTTATTAATTTTGGGATAAACAGGGTCAATATCAAAAAGTTTAAAGAAAGGGCCTCTTCAGTGCGACGCGGACAACCTACGCGGATGTCCACGGCGGACGGTAAAATGTATCAATCCTATGACCTATACAACGCGTTCAGAGAGACGCGGAGCGCCCGCGCCGCGGAGAGCTGTCCGCGCGCGGATCGAAATCACTCCGCGTCGCTCGTCCGCGGCGCGGGCGTCCGCGCGCGTACGGTAATGCACTTGCACAGACTTGTTCAGTGCGCTGTGCGCGACGGACGGTCGTGCGACGCGGACCTAAAGTACTATCGTCGTCATAGAAGACTCTAGTTTCGCACGTAACTTCTCAAATGCCTTGATGGACATTTTAAAATACATGAAAAATTTCATTTCGTCTTCTTGCAATTCCGAAAATAAAGTTACAAATTCTCCTTTAAAAAGCCTTTTCGCAACGATTGGATGCCCATTAAATCTTATACCATGGCGACGATTTCTGCTATTTAATAAATAGGCAGCAACCACCAAATTCAATTTTATATCAATCGCGCTCCGCGTCGAACTGAACGATGATGTGATCCGTGACGGACGCAAGCACGAATCCGTGCGCGGACCGTCCGCGTTGCACTGAATAGGGCCTTACGTCCACTATTTCTGATTCTGACTCTGAATATAGATTATCGGAAGAAGGTTATCAGAGACAGAACAAAACAGTCCCAATTGGCGCCCACTATTTGTAATTTATTCTGAAATGGGATTATCGGAATTGCATGATTTATTTTCGTATTATTTACTCACTTCTTGCTTTACAGGTCGGACGGTGACGGCGACCATCTGGGGCATTTCTGATCTAGATTTCGACTTAGATTGCGACGAGCTCGGAATACAGACTCCAACGCTACCGCGCTTTCCGAGCCCCATGCGCGTCACCACCGTGAGGGTGCATCACTGCGTGCCGCCACAGCGCGGCTCCTATGCGCACGCGCTCGCTGCTCTCAACGTCACCGCCTTCTCCAAACTCGAGCTGCACTTCGTGCCCTCCTCAGAGAACACAACGAGCACGCATCTTGCAGGCCTCGACTCACTCGCCCAGGACGCCATCAACGGAAGCCTCGATCTTGGTGCCCACCGACATTCGCCCGCACTACGAAAACTGATGCTTGAAGCATCGCGCACGTCACCCGATGTACTGCGCCACCTGCCGACCACGCTGGAGACGCTCGAGCTGATGCACACGGGCTTGGCGCGCGTGCACCTCGACACCTTGCCCCAGCTGCACACACTGTATCTGAAGGAGGACTTCACCGTAGATGTAAATGTGAGCGCCGCGCATGCGCTGCGGGAGCTGCGTATAGACATGCCCAACATTGCGGTGCCCGACGACGCGCTGCCACCGTCGCTGCGCGATGTTCAGTACTACGGGTGGAACGACTTGCACGCCGCGCCGCTCATTCGCTGCGAACATCTCGAGTCATTCCGTATATCCGGGGTCATCGACAACTCGACGCTGTCGCTGCCGGGCGCGTGGGTGTCGCGCTGCGGCAAGCTCACGCAGCTGACCATAGTAGAAGTCCCGCTGCGCGCGCTGCCGGCGACGCTGCTGGCGAACGCAGGCTCGCTGCAGGAGTTCGCGTGCGTGGATTGTGCACTCACCGAACTGCCACTAGGACTGTTTAATGACACCCGTCAGCTGCAGCGCATCGACTTCTGCTCCAACGAAATAAAATCGGTGCCGAGGTAAGCATATTTAGTATTCACTCTGATCTTTGCGATTTTCTGATGAATTGTAACGCAAACAAGTTGCATACTCATTTTTAATATAAATGTCATGCAATGAAATTGTTTTAGAATTCGTTCTTGAATAGTATAGCACGTATATTTGCGAGGAACTAGATCCGTTATGTAGCGACGATGGCGTCTAAATTAATATGTGTTACTAACAGCACTAATAAAATACTTTCCTGTCTTTCCTTTTCTTTTCTCTCTTTTCTTCTCTTTTTACGATAACATTTTGAGTACCGATTAACCGATGGTATGGATGTGAAATTCGCTGATGTACGATGACCGTTGCAGTGGAATGTTCGAGCACTTGGAGTCGCTGGAGACGCTGGACTTGTCGCACAACCAGCTGACGACCGCGGGCGCGGCGTCGCTGGCCGACGTGTTCTCAGTGCGAGTGCTGCGCCTCAACAACAATCCCTACCTCAGCGAGCTGTGCGACGGATTCTACGGGGCTCGAGTTTATCCTGACGCCATGCAACTGCGTGCGCTCTCCGAGCTGTACCTGTATAACACCAATATAACGCGCGTGTGCAGCAACCTGCGAGAGTTTCTGCCCAACCTCCAACTACTTAATGTAGATCCCATCGCCTTTGACAATCTCACGGTACGTGACTTCCATGTCGGTAGGTAGCTGGTCACGGCTCGTCGTGCATGTGTGTCATCTAACCATGTAATGCCTCACAGTACACGGACCTGCAGTATACACGCCGGCGCCCCGGCTGCAGAGTGAACCTGGGCAACGGCGGCGAGTTCAGTCTGCTGTACACGCGCGAGGACTACGAGGTGGTGCTGAACAGCAGCACGACTACGCCCAGTTCTGAGGTGAGCATACACCTGCTGACAGCATATTTAAATATATACTCACAGCATAGTCGCCAAACATACAGCTTGCACATATCTATCCAATATGCTATATAAAAAAATAGTAATGAATTTATAATGCACCTGATCGCAATGCATCGGACCTCCGCCTACAATGTTGGCAAACAAGCAAGAGTAGTTAGTTTAGCGCTAGAAAATTCCTGAATGTAGGCCGCTTCCAACAGGTCTCCATGGAAATCAAGGCGGCAGAATTTAAGTGTGTGTCTGTGTACAATTCACACTCGGCAGAAGGGAAACTTCAAAGGAGTAGCCCACGACAGAATTAGATTAATATAGAGTTTGAAAACTGGCACCAAAAAGAAGTGAACGTAATTAAAAATAGGATTTGGCCTTCGAAAAAATGAGATAGTATAAAAGGTAGGAAACCTTTTATAGTATCTCATTTTTTCATCCTTGTCTCCATTTTTTTTTCGTTATTATATGTTTTTCTTAATGTTGAAACAATAAAAAAAATCTCAAAATAACGGTAAAAGAATTTCATTCTGACTATAAATTTAGAATATTGGTGCGAAAGGTCCCTTAGATATCGAATTTGAGAACAATCGAATGGATAACTACAGAGTTGAAAATGGCGGCTATTGTTTTCAATTCTGATGATCTATTTCGATTTATCGGGACGACACAACATTGAGAAATTAACATTAACAATAAACAGATTACCGCCCGAATAACCGAACGCTCTTAACAGCGCACGGCCTACTTAGCCAGTACATTTAAGCACGATTTACGTAGTTAAGTGCAACATAATATTTAAGTTGCGTTCCAGTATTCGGGGGTACATGAAACAATTATAATCACATCGACAAATGCACACTTCTCAATCATATAGAATTATCGATTTCAGTTTCAGGCTTTAATCGTCGTTGGTGGAACGTTACGATGCGACTGCGAAACTTATTGGGCAGCATTGGCATTCCACATAAATAAAAATCACGTGCTCGTCAGAGGACTCCGATGCGGAGACACAGAACTGAGTGCGGTGGACGTGGACACGCTCACCTGCGACGCGAGCCCGCAGTGCGCGCCGCTGCGCCTGCCCGCGCACTGCACGTGCGGCGCGCGCCCCGACCACCAGCACGGCGCCGTCGTCATCGTGACGTGCGAGCAAGCCAACCTCACCACCCTGCCGCGCCTGCCACCCGCCAACCACAAGTGGCGCCTGCACCTCGCGCACAACCACATCTCCACCGTCCACGCGGCCGACGTGTCCCGCGACATCGTGGTTAGTAAAGTTCCCATCAGTGTGCCCATCTCTGCCACTAAATCTTCACGCGTTTGACCCATACTTTATTTGCAGGAACTCGACCTAAGAAACAACTCCATTAGATACATCGACAGCGAGGCCGCGGTCAAGTTAGCAAACATCCCGCTGCAGCTCGCCGGTAACCATCAAGTCGAGTGCGGCTGTGAGGCGTTCGACATGTTGGCAGCGCTGCTCAACATCTCTTCGCAACTGCAAGACGCGGATAAGATCACTTGCACAGATGGCAAGCGGATGACGGAGGCGTCGCGAGCGCGATGCGCGTCAATCACCGGTCCAACGATAGCCGGGTTGGCTGTGCTTCTGGGCTTCTCACTCGCCCTGGTCGGCTTGCTCGCGCAGCCCAAAACTCGCCAGCACTTGAAGACTATGCTGATATCGATGGGCTGGCTCCCACCTCTGCCAGAGCCGAAAGATGACCGCCATCGTAGATTTGACGCGTTCGTTTCGTACGCACACGAAGACGAAAAATTCGTAATGGAACAGCTGGCGGATCACCTGGAGCGCGGGCCGCGGCCGTACCGGCTGTGCATGCACCAGCGCGACTGGGCGCCGGGCGAGTGGATCCCGGCGCAGATTGCGGCGTCGGTGCGCTCGTCGCGGCGCACGCTGGCCGTGGTGTCGCAGCACTACGTGCGCTCGGCGTGGGCGCGCGCGGAGTTCCGCGAGGCGCACGCCGCCACGCTGCAGGACCCCGTGCCGCGCCTCGTGGTGGTGCTGCTGGACGACCCCGCCACTCTGCCGCTCGACCCGGAGCTCCACGCCTACGTGCGCCAGAACACGTACGTGCGTTGGGGCGACCCCTGGTTCTGGGAGAAACTGCGCCAGGCGCTGCCGCCGCCGCGCAAGCCGCAGCACGACAAGCACGCTGACAACGCGCCAGCCGACCCGCCAACCCGCACAGAGCACGAGGCCGCACAGCCCCCACCCCCCGCACCTTCATGTACACCCTGAACTAGCAGTGATTAAATAGAAATATAACTCGTACTAACGTAAACGCGGTACTGCGGTTAACTTCTTGTCGTGACATTCGAAGTATGCAGTTACTACAATTTGAAGGAATAATGCTTAACATTCTTGCTGCCTGATTGGAGACGTTTCCACTGCCGTGTTTTATAGTGCTTGGCTTAGACGGAATGATACTCAATAATGTATTCATAACGGTACTGCTGGTAAGAAAAACATGATCTGTATTGGCAATGATAAACACTACTTTCAGCGTGAATATTGTCCGAGCGAGTGCTCCATTACATCCGTGCCCTGCCTTCGAATCGTCCCGCTAGGTCCTGTAACTGTATTAATCTATACATATAAATAAAATTAAATAACACCCAACAGTCACATACATAGTCCTGACCCCACACTAAGATCGAGTCTTGTGTCGTGGGTATCAGGAACTACGAGAGACTTTTCGGTCTCACAAACACCCAGACCCGGAAGAAATATTTGTGGGCCGCACAAACATTTCTCTCGGTGCGGGGATCGAACCCGCGGCCTCTCGTTTCACAGGCGGCGTCTAACCAACTGCGCCACAGAGGCTGTCAATTGAAGTGTCTGTTTGTAAAGTGAAAATAAAGAAAACGTCCTACTACATATCGTTATATACACGATACATGTGCCGAAAAAGATCTTTAAAAAAAATTTGTCTGTCTGTCTGTTTGTTCCGGCTAATCTCTGAAATGGCTGGACCGATTTTGACGGGACTTTTTTTTGTCAGGTAGCTGATATAACAAGGAGTAACTTAGGCTACATTTATTTTAGAAAAATAAAGTAATGTTGCAATGCCCGCGCGCAGCTCTCGCGCATGCCACCACTGGGCCGTCACGTCGGGCGCCTCCCACCACTTCTCCCACCAACGAAGCAATATCACATTTACAAAATATTGTAAATAAAGTAATTTTTCAATAAAACTAATACAAAAAACTGAAAATAAATGTGTAACGGGAGCTTACCGCCGCTCGCTAAGAGATGGTGCCGCCGTAGAATTAGATCGCGGTATGGTTTCGTTACAAAGGTTGATAATTAAAATAAAAATGCAAAAACCAAAAAAAAAACTAAAACTAATTAACTTTTTGGTTAAATTAAACGCAGACGAAGTCGCGGGCACAGCTAGTAGTATTAATATAATTAGTTGTTATTTTTAATGAATGAATATAGTAGATGTATTCTGTGAACCGCGTAAAGATAAACAAAAAAAAGAGTGTGTGTACTCATGTATAGTCCCACAAACTTATCTGGCCCGGTGAGAGTCGCTGTTGTGGATTTTGGTGTTGCCATCTTATATATAAAAATGAATCGCAAAATGTGTTGGTAGCCGCATAATTCAACAACGCCTGGACCAATTTGGCTGATTTTGGTCTTGAAATATTCGTGGAAGTCCTGGGAAGGTTTTAGGGGTGAGAAAAATAGGAAAATTTCTGAGGAAGATACTAAAAACCTTTTTTTTGGGTATCGTTCAAGCGTGATGCGTCCAGCCAGTATAGGATGATCTTTGTTTATTTGACGGGAGACGTAAAAGACGGTCCAGCTTCAACTACCACCCAACGTAAAATGATCTATCTTTCCATTGTCTTTCATTGACGGCTGACGAAATAGAACAAAATTCAAAAAATGTGTACATCGTGTATATATTATCTAGATACGGCGTCTTGCGCATAATTTTGTTAAATGTAAATTAAAACGATGTCCACATCTACCAAAATCGCCCATTGTTTTTTGAGATTATTGCAACAGTTTTAAACAAAGTATACTCTATCGAAGCGTTTTGCCGGAGTATACCAAAATATATCTAATTATAATTTTTCGTTTTCATAAACGACATTGTTTTTTGAATTTATACTTTTAGATGCGCTGGGGGACATATTTAAATTTCGCATTAGTATTGTTTTCAGACTCAAGAATAAAAAAAATATTGGTACGTTGATGCCGTATCTAGACATTATAATGAAACGATATGCAGTTTTATATTTTTAAATATTTGTTCTATTACTTACGTCACCTGGTAAGGCAGTATGAAGGTTTTATTAATTTGTATATGGTAACGTAATAGACGCGACTGCCAACAAGTTAACGATGGCCACGGGTTCAAATCCCAGGGCACACCTCTGACTTTTCGGATTAATTTCTACGTGAAATAAAATCCGCCAACTCGCACTAAGCAAGCAGGGTGGACTATAATATCTTCTTCTATAATATAAAAATGAATCGCAAAAAGTGTTGGTAAGCGCATAACTCAACAACGCCTGGACCAATTTGGCCAATTCTTTTTTTAAATGGTTATTATTACTTTATTACTAACAAAAAGTAATGGCGTGCAATATTATTAGGAAAAACAGCATTTTGGTGCTGAAATAAGGGACGTAATATTGGATGGACAATAAAAAACGCTAAAGTTTTTAATGTCAAAATTTCATAAGGCAATCTTTATATGTACATGTATATGGAGAGACGGGATATAATAGAGTGGAAGGTACGGGAGAGGGCTGGGATAGCTGACAGATTTGATAGGACGAAATGTAAATGCACGTTATAAGACGGGATGGATAATAAAAGAGAAAGGACGGGACGGATCGGGAAGAGACTGAACAGACGGATGAGACGGGATTGAGCTAGACAGTAGGATAGCTATGTCAAGTTTAGGTATACAAGAGATTAATACGAAAAATAACATGTAATTATTTGGTGTGGAGTGGAATCAAAAAATATATGCACCCAGGCGAAGCTGGGTCGGGCCGCTAGTTAAAAATAAATATAGCAGTAAAGTGGGTGAAGTTGTTCAATCTGATCAATAGTGTCAGGAAAATGAGTGGATCAGTTTCAATTGCATGTTATTTTTCTTTAACAAGATTTGTAACAAATCGCTCCCCATATCCTTAACCAAGTGTATACCGGGTATCTCAAGACTGCTACCGAAAACGAAGCCGGGTGGTAGTTTTAGTGGCTACAAACACAATGCAATTAAAAATTTCGCATAGAAACGCGACAATTACTTTTTATGATTTTTTAAATATCGTCATTTTTGGGTGGTAAATCCATAGTTTTTGCTAAAATAATAATTTAAACTCTTTTATACCTTAGAGTATTTATAAATAAAAGGGTATACACTATTATTTTAGGAAAAAATGTATTTACCACCCAAATATGGACATAGGAAAAAAATAACAAAAAAAAAAATTGACGCTTTTTTTTGCAACTTTTTCTGTTGCATTGTGTCTGAAGTCGCTTAGACTACCACCCGGCTTCGTTTTCGGTAGCAGTCTTGATATACCCTGTATGTATCCTCTTCTGCAATCGAGAGTACGATTGAGGGTGGTTAGGCTATATCACAGGCCATATAGTCCACCATGCTGGCCTAATGCGGGTTGGTGGACTTACATACCATAGATATTCTTATAAATCGCTATGGTATGCTGGTTTCGTCACTATGTATTCCTCCACCGTTATAGTGCGTGTTTATTGACTATCAATACACACATGACTCCGAAAAGTCAGATTTGTGCCCTGGGATTCGAGCCCGCGACCACCGTGAACATGTTGGCAGCCGCGTCAGATCCATTTACCAACAGGCCACCAAGCACGTAACGATAAATTTTAGTTTATGATATACTAGCTGTCGGGCCCGGCTTCGCCCGGGTGCAGATAGTTTTTGAGTCCAATCCACATCAAGAACATATTATTTCGCGTGTCTACTAACTATATTTCCCGCGTGCCGTCGACTATATTTCCCTTCCGTAGGAGAGGACATCCCGTGCCAACAATTTGAATTTGAAAGAGTAGAAAATATGTATATTTGGTTTCCTGACTCATCCCACGGGAACACTACATTTTTAGCCTATGTGTTAATCCAGGGTGTCAGCTATCACTATACCAAATTTCATCAAAATCTGTTGAGCCGTTTTTTCATGAAAGAGTAACAAACATCCATACATACATACAAACTTTCACCTTTATAATATTAGTAAGGATACTTACACCTATTCTACTAGTACGTACAAAATTCTGTTTTCGTGGAATTTATTTTGAAAAGCTGACAACACAAGCCTTTGGCGCCAGCTACGCGTTGATACAATTTTTCGAAGGGTATTTTTAGTGTCTGAAGACACGTTCTTCCTTCGTAAAATTTAATACCTGGAGTCTAACTTTCCTAGCGTCACTTTTTAAAGTTTTCGGCATTTTCACTAATTTTTAATAATGCAGGAAAAATAAATTTATTGAGTAAACAACCAATGACGGTTATGTCAGTGAGTGGCAGGTAAATTGTCAATTCCAAATGACATCGTTGTTTCCACTTTTAACCACCGGGTCAGATAAGTTTGTGGCTCTATACACGCGTTAGAAGTTATACTTCTTTGTCGTATAGAAAAAGAAATTAAAATGCTGTAGTGATTAACGACAAATATAAAAATTAATCAAAAATATTTAATTTAAATAAAAAAGTGCGGCGGGGTAGGCCGCCCGCAGGTAGGGGTAGGTATGTAAATGAGAACTCAGGGTAGTTACGTGGTTCGGGCTTTGATATATTCGCATCACTGATTACACCCGGCACTGTTGCTGGTGGTATGCAACAGGAGTCACTGGCCTTCACTGGACACTGATCTGGGTCTTCGGCACGTGGCGGAACCCGGCGACAGCTCGCCGGCGAAGTCAGCTGCCACGTGGCCGGACACGGTGCGCAGGTCAGCGGCAGGCGCAGGCTCGGATGCAGTCCGGCAGGAAGCGGTGCGGAGCAAAGCGGGCAGTAGGCACGGAGTTAGCAGAAAAAGACGCCAAGAACGCCAAGTACGAAGAACCTGAAATCAGCGTCCAAGAAATCGGAATGCAAACCTAGTTTGCATTGTGCCAGCGACTCGTGGTAGCTCACAAGCCCGGCAGACAGAATACACTGACAAACAAGCAGTAAAAAGCGGTTAGCAAATAGAACACTGAACACTCACCCCAGCGGGTTCGGAAAGACGCGTGGTAGCACGCGGCTTTCAGGTTAGGGAAAAGGACGCGAGCGACGTTACACGCGTATTTAAGCGAGCACTGATGACAGTTCGAACGTCACATCTGACAGATGTCAGATGGAATCAACCAATCAGCGCAACGGAGGCGTTGATTGGCATAGACAATAGGATTTATGCCGACTATTGAACCATAGACCGCAAATATTAGAGGTGACACTCTCACAACGTCACAAAAGGTTTTATTAACGTAAAAATATGACAACACAGTAAAAATATACAACCATTAATTATCAACGCAATGAATCAAATATATTAATAAATATTTAAAATAAACTATGTTTCTCTGTACGGTGACCCACACATGATAATATCTTACCCAGCAAATCAAGGTTATTGCCTTGCGTTGATTGACCGAGTTTTAGCATTAGTACGTAAGCAGCAATCACCGCGCGCGCTCCCTCGCCCCTTTACCTTATACTTTTATGTTAATTTAATAAATACTTCTATATTATCCTTAATCATATCTTACATCAGTTACTAACTTTCTATATGGTCCTTCGAGTCTTAACGAAACGTCGCGAGTAATATCGGTGGTTGTTTCGTGAATCTATCAGCACTGTGGAATTATCAGACTGTTAGCAGTTTTTAAATAAACGTGTTGAACTATAAGCAACGGAAGTGTTTAGTGTCGGTACGGACAATCAATAAAAGTGTTGGAGCAAATCATTAGCAGCAGCCTTAACTACGCGGATTAGCAGCAGGATCCCAGCATTAAGGCGGCAGCGCAAGCAGCAGTTCAAGTAAAGGCAGTCTCAAGGCTTTCAAGTAAGATCGTTCCCTTTTTTTTAAACAAAAAGTAGCAGCAATGGAGGATCTTTATAATCAGCAACTTGAGATTAGCGAGGCTATCAGAAAACTAGCGGTGAATATAAAAAAAGACAGCGTGGATAGGAAATCTGATGATTATTTCAAGCGTCGGTTAGAACTATTGGAGAACTATTGGTCAGATTATCAGAGTAATCATATGAATATTTGTGATTTTGGAGTAAAAAGTCAAGAGCATATATATTTTCAGAACGGTGAGCATGAAAAAGCTAGCAAACTGTATACATCAACAAAACAGTTACTTAACGAACAGTGGCAAGAATTAAGGCGTAAATCTCCCGCAGGGAAGCGTACGGAATTAGGGCAGGACGATTCACAAAATTTATTTCAGGGTGACGAGGATAAACAGCAAATGGGGTCCAAATCCAGCCGATTCCGTGGGACTGAATCAAAGGGTTCAACGAGCAGATTAGATGACATGCTGCGAAAACAAGCAGGTAATTTTAAAGCATTTAAAAGAACAGTTGCAGGGATTGATTTGGGATGTATTGACGAAAAATGGGAGTTGGAGGACGTCTTAAAATCATTGCGACAGCGTTGGATCCAAATTGATTCCCTTCATTGGGAAATCGACGGAGAATTGGCGGGAGACGAGTATGAAGAGTACGAAGAAAAATTTACAGAGCATGAGCATACGTATACAACTTTAAAGAGGTTGATCAATAAAAAAATGTGGTCGGTGGCGCATCGGGAATCATCCGCGCCTCAAATGGACATTCCGATATTTACCGGCAATTATCAGCAATGGGTATATTTTAAGGATCTTTTTAACGAGATAATACATAGCAATCCTTCTTTGTCAAATGGACAAAAGATGCAGTTTTTAAAAGGAAAACTGAAAGGAGAAGCAGAACGTTTAGTTCAGCATTTAACGATAAGCTCAGATAATTATAATACTGCTTGGGACATTCTTAATCGGCGTTATGATAATAAGCGACTTATTTTTTCGAATATCATAAATACATTATTTGGCACACCTACAATGCAGCATAAGTCTTTAGTACAAATTAAACGTCTGCATGATTCTATTAAACAAAGTATGAATGCAGTAAAAAATCTAGGCGTAGACATAAGATCTTGGGATCCAATTATAGTGCATTTACTATCGCAAAAATTAGATAGTGACACATATGATGATTACGTGGATTCGTTAAAAAATTCTCGGGAATTACCCGTACTTCAAGAATTCTTGGACTTCTTGGAAAAGAAATTTATGAACTTGGAGGTTTCGGCAGGACGCAGAAAACAAGATCAAGTTGCGTCAAAATTAAGCAGTCAGCATAGTTCTTATAGTCTGCAAAATTCGGGTTTAAAATCGAACCCGCACCGTTTCACTACAAATTTTACGAGTGGATTCAAATCAAGCATTCAACAAACAACAGCCAATAAACTATGTCAATTGTGCAATCAAGAGCATAGTATATATCGTTGCAAGAAATTTCTAGAATTGCCAAATGAAGTAAAATTGAAAACAGTTGCTAGGTTGAAATTGTGCATAAATTGCTTATTCGACCACAAGGGCAACGAATGCATTTCATCGAAACGATGTCACAGATGTGCCGAAAATCATAACACACTTTTACATGACGCCTGCAAAAGTACGAGCACGCATTCGTCGAATGTAAAGATGTCGGCCGTTAGCCCAAAAGCAGGTCATTCAGATGCACGTGTCATCGGAAGCACGCATGTTGCCCGGGAAGAAACAGAATCTAGTGAAGTACTCCTGGCAACAGCTCTAATAAAGGTAGCAGCAATAGACGGCTCATATCACGTACTGCGAGCCCTTATAGACCCAGGTTCACAAGTTTCCCTTATCAAAGAAAAAGTTGTTAAAAAACTGGGTCTACAAAAATCAAAATGTAGCGGGATTATTTATGGCATCGGTGAAATGGAAAATAATTGCAGAGGTACTTTGCAATTAAAATGTTCATCAACCACAAACGAATTTGCGTTTAATACTGACGTATTTGTTATGAATAACCCCCTTAAAAATTTGCCTGGCAAGTCCTTTGACCCGACAAATTGGTCACACTTAAACAATTTAAAATTAGCAGATCCTACATTTCACGTTAGCAGGCCTGTAGATTTATTACTTGATGCGCGAGTATACAGTCTTATATTATTAGGCGGATTACTCAAAGGTGAATCGATTATACAACCAATAGCACAGCAGACTCAGCTTGGTTGGATAGTATACGGCGGCGGTGATATAGGATCACTTCAATGTAACATTGTTTTGAACAAGTTTCCGGATTTACAAAGATTTTGGGAAATCGAGGACATTGGAGAAGAGTCAGCACTGTCAGAAGAAGATCAGCAATGTATTGATTATTATTATTCCACAACAAAACGATGTAGCAATGACCAGTATGAAGTAAGGATACCACTAAAACCCGAGATTGAAGACAAGTTAGGATCATCGCGGGAAATAGCCATGGCCCAATTTCAGAGCTTAGAAAGGAAATTTTTAAAGCAACCTATTTTAGCAAATCAGTATAAAGCATTTATGAATGAATACATAGCCTTAGGTCATATGGTATTGGCTAAGAACGATAGCAACAATAAAACGGTATCATGTTACTTTCCGCATCGCATCGCGCCGAGTCAGCTACTACGAAGTTACGTGTCGTATTCAATGCGTCAGCAAGGACGTCTAGCGGCTACAGTTTCAATGATTTAATATTTAGAGGACCCAATTTACAACAAGATCTGCAAGCACTTATTTTGAAATGGCGTAAATATCAATATGCCTATACGTCAGACATAGAAAAAATGTATAGGCAGATAAATAATGCCGAACAGCACTATCAAAAAATCATATGGAGGGAGTCATCAGAGGAACCCATAAGAACTTATCAATTGGCAACAATTACTTATGGGACCAAGTCAGCACCATATCTAGCAATGATGACATTAAAACAATTAGCATCAGATGAACGGCATAATTACCCAGAAGCTGCAAAGGTACTCGAGGAAGCGTTTTATATGGATGACCTTGTCCATGGCGCTCACAACATTAAATCAGGAACACGACTGATCGAAGATTTAACGAAGTTATTAAAGGCAGGGGGTTTTACACTGAGAAAGTGGTCCGCAAACCATTCAGAGCTACTTGCAAATATACACAAACAAGAGCTAAACAGTGAACATATTTTAGTCAAAAAACAGGCGACACTTCAAAGACTTTGGGATTACGTTGGAACTCAGTGAAAGACATATTTTCCTTCAATTTCGAGTTTACAGCACCAACGCCAAAGAAACTTACAAAACGAAGCCTTTTAGCAGAAATATCAAAAGTTTTCGATCCTTTAGGATGGCTATCCCCGGTAACTACAAAAATCAAATTGATTTTCCAAGAGGTGTGGACAAAAAAAATTCAGTGGGATGACGAAATACCGGAAAAGGTAGACAGGGAATGGAACAAAGTTAAAGCAAGCATGACGCATATAAAAGATTGTAGTATACCGCGGTGGATTGGTTATCGACCCGGTGACATAATAGAGCTACACGGTTATTGCGACGCGTCCACGAAAGCATACGCAGCAGTTATATATGCGCGAATTATAAATAAAAACAAGTCGAATGTTATTTTGCTTGTTGCTAAGGCCCGTTTAGTGCCGATCTCAAAAAGCGTCTCTTTGCCTAGACTAGAATTAAGCGGAGCCCATTTATTGGCGAAATTAATGCAGAAAATTATAAGTTGTCTCAGCGAGCATAACTTACAATTATACGGCTGGACCGATTCAATGGTTACATTGGGTTGGCTTCAAGGTGAACCCCACCGGTGGAAGCCTTTTGTCGCGAATAGGACGAGAAGCATCACAGAAGTTATGAAACCAAGCTGTTGGAGATATGTGAAGTCAGAGGAGAACCCAGCAGATGCAGCGAGCAGAGGGCTTTTAGCATGTCAATTAAAGAATAATGACCTCTGGTGGAATGGCCCGCGATCATTGGCGGTGTTTGATAGCAGCAAGACGGAGCAAAGCAACTTGACTTACTCGACCGCCTTAGAAGCAAAGCAAACGTTAGCAATCAGTCAAGCAAGCATTGAACAGCATCTTCGTGACGAATGCATTATCACGAAGTTATTGGAAAAGCATAGCTGCTTCATTAAAATAGCGAAGATATTAGCATGGGTATTGAGGGCAGCAAAATTAATTAGCTTTACAAAGAATAAACAAGGACGGCACATATATCGTACGGCATCTGACAAACCACCATTACTTGGATACCTTACCTTAAGAGAACTTAAGACGGCAAAATTATTAATTATCAAATATGTTCAAAGAACACATTTTGCCGAAGACATGAAACATTTAAGGAAACACGGCAACCTGAGCAAAAAAAGCAATCTGGCGAAATTAAATCCGTTTATTGACAGCGATGGCATCTTAAGAGTGGGAGGCCGACTTAGAAATGCGCATATATCTACGGAGATGAAACATCCAGCAATAATACCCAACAAACATCGATTAACCATCCTACTTATCAACGAAGCCCATATGCACACCTTTCACGGAGGCCTGCATATAACATTAGGACTACTGAGACAAAAGTATTGGGTTATGGGTGGAAACAGAGCAGTCAAAAAGGAAATTAGGAACTGCGTAACTTGTAGAAAACATGAACCTGTGAAACGTTATCAGCTTATGGGGGACTTGCCTGAAGCTCGAGTTAACCCCGCTCAGCCTTTCTTTCATACAGGACTCGATTATACGGGTTATGTCGATGTTAAAATGAATCGCGGACGAGGAATCAAAACGTCGAAAGGATATATAGCCTTGTTCATATGTATGGTAACGAAAGCGATACATCTTGAACTAGTGTCGGATCTAAGTAGCTCAGCTTTCTTAGCAGCACTGCGTCGAATGGCGGCGCGACGAGGAGCACCGCGTCACTTATATAGTGACAACGGGACAAACTTCGTAGGAGCTAACAGAGCAATAAAAGAACAGTATCATGACTTACAAGCAATTTTTGACAGCAATATGTTAACGGAATTAACAGAATTAGACATAGAATGGCACTTCAACGCTCCCTCATGGCCTAGCGCAGGAGGTTTGTGGGAGAGGGCCATCCGAAGTCTAAAACACCACCTGAAAAGAGTGATTGGAGATCAAAAACTAACTTTTGAGGAGTATAGCACTGTTTTAGCGCAGCTAGAAGGGTGTTTAAATTCCAGGCCCTTATGTGCATTGACTGAATCAGTGGAGGATTTGGAAGTATTGACTCCAGCACATTTCTTAATAGGAAGAGCAGGGACAACGATTATTGAAACGGAGAAAGATGCTAGAACCCGGTGGTACTTATCAGCGAAGGTTACCAACGATATCTGGAAGAAATGGAAAGCAGAATACCTAGCACAACTATCTATTCGAGGAAAATGGCTCGACTATCAACCGAATATAAAGGTTGACGATTTAGTTACCATACAAGACGACAATTTACCAGCTGGAAAATGGAGAATGGGTCGAATAATCGAATTACATCCCGGCGCCGATGGGCTTGTAAGAGTGGTATCCCTAAAAACGAAAGACGGAGTCATTAAGAGACCTATTGTAAAACTGTCGATTTTACCTATTCGGCCAGAAAGTGAAAACAAGAGTCAAATTTCATCACATGATGAGCGCAAAGAAGAAACAACGTGTCAACAACCCAAGGTCAAAGGTAGACCTCCCGGGTGTAAACTAGCAGGATTGGCGCTATCTCTAATATTTTTCCTGTCGTTATTGGGTAATACACAAGCAGCGTACACACTATCAGCATTGCCTAGCAACATATCGTTATATTTTGATCCAATTAGCGACATAAAGTTGATCCGGGACAAATGGACATTAATTGTATATTACGATATGTCACCTTACTGGGAAGGAACCACAGCAGCCACAAAGTTCTTGACCTATATACAAAGGTCATGCGAAGCCTTGTCAGACAATGGACACTGTAACAATATATTATTACAGTTACGTCACGAATACGAGGAAGTGCAACATTATAATCGCTTACTTCAGAATCAGCAGTTTACCGGGCAGTCTAGACAGCGTCGCGGACTAATAAACGGAGTCAGATATATTGCGAACAGTTTGTTCGGAGTATTGGACGAGCATTTCGCAGAACAGTATACGAAGGATATTGAGCTTGTAAGACACAATGAACATCACCTTGCCCACTTAATAAAAAACCAAACCTCGGTAATCGAAGCCGAATATAATTTGGTAAAAAGAATGGAGGCAAATATTCAAACTCAGCACAAAACAATAAATAAACATTTAAACGACTTGGATGACGCAGTGGAAACAGTACAGACTGAAATAGAAAACTTAATAAAGGTCCAAGAATTAACACTATCCGCATTAACTGCAAGCAGCCTCATTCATAATCTAAAAAATATTCAAGACACATTGCTAGACACCGTAACGGACATCTCTCACGGCAAATTTAATGCCCATTTATTAACACCCGAGCAGTTAAGAAAAGAATTGCAAATGATCTCAAGCCTTTTGACAAAGGATATAACATTGCCGATTGATAATATCCAATTGGAGCTGAAAAATATATATAGTATGCTAAAAATTAAAGCAAGAATCACAAAAAACTTCTTCATCTTTGAAATATCGTTTCCGTTGACAGACAGAGATCCATACAATCTTCAAAAGGTTATTCCTGTTCCTCATCATATTGGAAATGAAATGATCTCGATTGTCCTTGCAGCTGAATATATCGCAAGCAATTTAAGAAAGGACACGTACTTCGCTATTTCACAAATGGAGCTTCAATTATGTTTAAGCCACGGATCAACCTGTTTGTGTAATGTACATCCACCAATAAAACATCTATCCATGGAAGAAAAATTCTGTGAGATAGACCAAAGTACCAAACAATGCAGGGTACGGAAATCACGATGTTTGGAGAGTTGGGTGGAATTAAACAATCCCTCGACGTACTTATATTTTTATTGCGACGTATACGCACTAAGAATTATATGTCAGGAGAGCGTTGCCGTTGAACCACTTTCCGGAGCTGGTATAATACACATGGAGCCTAAGTGTGTTATAAAGGGTAAAGATTTCGCCCTGTATGCTCGCTCCACTCAAGCCAACACTATTATGATGAAGCCTAAAATAACGAGTTCTCCGCAATTAACACAGCTCAACCGTATCATAAACATATCTCTTGACCATATTTCGGAGTCGGAAAATGACAGATTAAATAGTACTCTGGAAAGCTTGTCAAATGATATAAAAGCTTTGAAATCCGACGCTACTGACACAACCGACGGCGAGCTATCTAAGCATGATGTACACCAATATGCTATAAGCTACAGTCTACTGACGGCAGCCATCGTTCTTGGTGTAGTCTTCCTTTGGAAGAAGATACGCAGCCGAGCCTCGCAGCAAAGTGCAGTAAATGACACAAGTGTTAGTGAAAAGCAGAGCACGGCTGTGAATTATAATCAGCCTAGTGAAGTGTCACAAGTGGTAGAAACTATAAGTGCTCAAGTTCAAAATCACAGAGATGTAGCAACATCTCCACTTCCTAGAAAATATCAATTTGAGGATGTTTAATTTTATCTTAGCTTAATTTTATCTTTTCGCCTGGGAGTATGTACGGTGACCCGCACATGATAATATCTTACCCAGCAAATCAAGGTTATTGCCTTGCGTTGATTGACCGAGTTTTAGCATTAGTACGTAAGCAGCAATCACCGCGCGTGCTCCCTCGCCCCTTTACCTTATACTTTTATGTTAATTTAATAAATACTTCTATATTATCCTTAATCATATCTTACATCAGTTACTAACTTTCTACATTCTCCATATCCAAATAGTGTGCCTTATAAATTTTTGACAATAAACACTTTAGCGATTTTGATTATCCATGCAATATTCCATCCCTTATTTCACCCCCACTATGCTGTTTTCCAAAAATATTACGCCATTACTTTTTGTTAGTAATAAAGAGATGAAATATAAATTTTCATAGAAAAACACTCACACTCACATACACAATTAATGTAGTAACAATTATATTTAACTGGTTTCTCAAGACACAGGCAACGCCTAATTTGAGAATCCCTGCAATATTCTCCATAATTATATAAAATTGTTATTCAGTTCAGTTCAGTTTTTATTTTTATGTGTTATTTTATTAAAGATTTTTCATTTTCAAGTGACATTCTATCTTGAAAAGAAGTAAATCTTACGTGTGAATATTATTTATTTAATTGTCTCTATTTATGTAGCTTGATCAAAGCTTGATATATTCTTCTTAGTTCACAATTTGACAACCAATTTAAATGTCAACCACTTTTCATTACTGTCATTAATTTACATATTTAAAATCTAAAATACGCCATTAATCGAATATTTTGGATATAAAACTTTGATGCGACCGATGGGCATTAAATTACACTATGTATACTATACGTCCTTGGTATTAATTCGGCACGGCACAAAAATTTATAATACCAAAAATGAGATTTTGTTTGTTTCAAACAAACTAAATAGCTTCCAAATAAGAGTAAAACGCAACCATCCTGTGTAAATAAATTTCATTGACCTGTAGATGCGAATAGATAACTAATAGGGAATATGCATGTTTTTTTTTTATTCCAAAAACTAATCATTTACATCTTTATACAATAGAAAAAAATATAAAAAGATTTGAAAATTGTATATTATTTTTTCAAAGTGGAATTTAAAACATTGTATAAATTTGAACCGTTCAAACGCCACCATTTAGCGCGCGCTTTTGATGACGTCATTGGTTGCGTCCCGTGTGCAGTTACTATTGCTCCGTAACTAAATTCAGTTTTATTTGCTATACAAATCATGGAAGTAGTCAAAAAAAACTTCTTACAAGTATTGTATGGTACCGAGGTGCAAAAACACTATTATTAGTACACCCGATAAAGTATTTTTTCGCATTCCACGCGATGTGGCACTACGAAAAAAATGGTGTAAGATGATGAGACGGAATAATGTATCTCCACTATCGGTTATATTCTGTTGTGAAGATCATTTTAATGTAAGTATCTTATATTTATTTACAGCTTAGTGTGAATTAGCTAATAAGCACGAGAAGATTCGGTCTAAAACTAACCTAACCTAGTTTACAAAAGCTTATTAAAAGTTTATCTAGAAAGGACTTGCATATTGGCTATTCCTATTGCAGTTTTACAAAATGTTGATGATGTTATTTGATTTCAGGTTAAGGAAGATACAGTTAATTATACTAAATATACCATAATGAAACAGAATGGAGAAAAATGTAACTTACGGTTAAAGAAAGGAATTGTTCCTCATATATTTTTGTGTCAAAAACGGAGTAAGCCACCACCAGTTGAAAGAATGGCCGTAGTTAAAAGGCAAAGACTATCGCTGATAAATGAAGCTCTTTCAGACTATGCTTTGAAAAGTAGTGATAATTTAGAAACCGGTGAACTTCCACAAACAAGTTACTATGAAGCAAGGCCTAGTACTTCCCATACAAATGTATATGATATTAATCAGGCAGGACCCAGTACTTCCCAAATAAATGTATGTGATGATCATCAAACAGAGTCCTGCATTTCTTACATTGAAGATAAATTACAGAATGATAAAGCTGTACAAGTTAATATTAAACCAAAGTACAGAAGTAAAGGTGTAAATGTAAATATACCAATTGAGAAGAAAAACCTGGAACTGTCACCATTACCTCCTTTATCACATACTATCGGAACTGCACCTATAAAACTATCAGTGCTAAAAAAAAAATTGTTTGCTGATAGCACTTCTCTGTCATCTTTGTCTTCTGCTACATCCGCTGATTGCATACCAAGTTCATCTGAGCTAAGTGCCATCCAAGATGATTCAGAGGAAGAGAAAAATTTTAAAAATGTCATGTGTAACAGCATGCTAACAGCTATTAACAAAGAGCCAAAAATGTTACTAGGACTACCTAAACAATCTTATCATGTAATAAAACTTTTAAGTGATAATATCCCACTTCCTACTATAAATATTATGATAACCCTCAAGAAAATTAAACTAAATGAATCCTTTAGCATATTGGCATTACAATTTGGTTATTCACAAACTACTATTACTAGAATCTTCTCTAAAAGTATACCTCTTATCGCAGGAAAACTTAAAGATCTGATTGTGTGGCCAACACCAGCAGAAATTTACAAAAATTTACCTATAGCTTTTAGAAGTAGGTATGCAAATGTTGTGTCTATCATTGACTGCTTAGAAATTCAAATTGAAAAGCCATCAAACCCAGTCCACCAATCTCTCACTTGGTCGCAATATAAGAAATGTAATACCATAAAATATTTGATTTCATGTACGCCTGATGGCTTAATCAATTTTATATCTGATGGATATGGTGGAAGAGCTACTGATTTAATGATAGTTCAAGATAGTAATTACCTGCAATGTTTACCTCCAAACAAAGCAGTGATGGCTGACAGAGGATTTAAAGACTTAACATGTTATCTACAAGCCAAAAAATGTTACCTCGTACGACCACCTTCTGTTTCCAAATCTACTCCCAGCTCTAAAGATGAAGTAAGACTATCAAAGCAGATAGCAGCATTGAGAATACATGTTGAACGTGTTATTAATAGGTTAAGAGAGTTTCACATGCTACTTCCTCATGCATGTATAGACCATAATTTAATATCTATAATAGATTATGTCATAATAATAGCTTGTGGAATAGTAAATATGCAGGATGTATTAATAAAAAAATGAATATATATTTTTTGTTTTATTTAAGGTCATAACTAACAATAACAGTTACTCAAAATATAAGAATAGTAAATCAAAATCAATAATAACATTTTAAATATGCTCTTTGCTCAATTTAGGAAATATGGCTTTATTCCAAAAAATGTTACATTTTTCCAACAAATTTTCACACAGTTGCCTATTATACTCCACTTCAATGATATTAACATTTTTTGATGATTCAAAATCAGTGTGAGCAACACAAAACAGAGACTTTTCTTTGTTGGAAAAATGCATCTGCAGTTGCACTTGTGCCATGTATTTTGCAGTTACTTTATTTCCTGCAGTAATATATCGTCCCATGGCTTTTTGTGATGTTGGACATTTTACCTCAATGCTGTACAAAGTACTTGTTCCATCTGGAGAAGCTCCCATAATGGGATATGTACTATTCAGCAGTAATCCACATTTATTTATTTTTATTTTGTAAATATTTTGTACTTCCTTCAAAACCTGACTTTCTAAGAATCTTCCCCTTTTCATAGCCTCTGTGTCCCTCAATTTACTTGCTCCCAATATTATTTGTGTTAATGTTCCATCAAGAACATTGCAATGTGCAACATCATAAGCTTTGGAAGCTGTGATCCTGCCATACCTTAGCTCGTGCCATAATGGGCATTCATTTTGATCAACAGTTGCTAATGCCGCTTCTTTACATGCATCTGCTGTTATTGCAACTTTGCAGTATTCTATAAAATCCATAGGATTTGTAGATTTGCTTGACAACTTAAGTTGAAATATAGACAATTTTTCCACATCATTTGGTTCTTTATAAAATTTCATTAAATGGTTGTTAGTGTCACCAACCATTGTGCAATTATTTTTTACTAATGAGAGGAAATTTTCTTTAGTCGAAGGTATCTGCACACATTTCCAATCTTTACAAATTTCCTTGGCTTTAATTAACTTTAAGTTTGTACCAATGGATGACAATTTCGATTTTTTCCAGTAACACTCTTTACTAGTTGTGGATGGATCTTCACTGCGCCGGTGTAGCCATGCTAAAAAAGCTATAGAATGCTTACATCCACCTAAAACCAAATAAAATTAAATTATTAATGTTGAAGTTATGTAAATAATACTATTAAAAACAATAAAAAAGTTACTACATACATAATTTAAATTGTCTTGGATGTATCAAGAAACTACAAAATTATAACTAGTAGGGGTATCTGTATCAGCCCATATACATCCTAGGGCACGGGCCTCCCCTACAAGCGTGAGGTTGATTGAGAGTGGTTAGAACATAAAGTAACTAGTAGGTAAATATATTTTAAAATAAAAGCATTAAGTTTAAAAGTGATTACTGATTGATAAAGTTGCTAATGCCAACTAGAACTAGCTATAAATGTTAACAATCATCAATGGCGTATGGTTTAACAACCAACTAACTTGGTGGGCCTTACCACTAAACTAAGCAAGTAAAATAGTTACCTAAATGTGCAGTACAATCTTCACATTCAATAGAAATAATAGTTTCTTCCTTTTCATTACAAGTGCAAGTAACAGCATAACATTTCTGTCGAACATTATGTTCAGGTGTGATCCGAGCTTTAACCACACATATGTCTCCATCTCGTTTTACTTGGACATAGCCAACTGCTGAATCACCATAAGATTCTCTTTCAGATCTGAAACAAACAAGCACTTAAATACTGAAAGAAATTTGCTCACGTAAATCGGAATATCACATTTATCTAATACTAGTGGCCCAGGTGCAGATAAACTTTTTTGAAAATAGTCCATGTTTCTTCAAAGATAATGAAGGATTCTAATGGTAAAAGATTTTTTCAAATCAGTCCAGAAGCTTCAGAGTCTATTCAATGCAAGCAATCAAATCTTATCTTAAATGTTTATAATATTAGTAAGTATAGGTTTACAAAAAGTATATAACCATATCATACTTATGTAAGCTTCAATAATATAATATTAAATATAATTTATAACGATATAGACGTAAATTAGAAGTTTACATTGAAAGTTTAGTAACAATTTTAATGAAAAATGGTTGTTTAAAGGTTATGTTTTGTTGTAATAAATAAACATTTATGAACAAAAATCTAAGTTAAGGACTAAAATATACTATATAACATAATAATTACCTTGCAGCTTTCACTCCTTTGATCTCTGCGCTCGTAAAATCGAGATTTGATGCAAAATATGTTGACATCATAAATGCATCTATTTTCGGTAGATTATCCGATTGTGCTTTGACAAAACCAGGTAATGCCATCGTTCTATATTTACTACAAATATATATCCACAAGTAATCACACAGGTATTCAGTTTTAAACAATTCTTCTCACAAACATAAAAAAACATAAATAACAGTATGAATATCGACGCCGATAAATCGAATGGCAGACGTGAGACGTGACCATTGACGTCACATGTGATTTGACCAATGGTGACGCGTTTTGTAAGATTGAATTTCCCATGCATAATTTGCATTTTCTTTTTATTATTTTTTGGATTGAAATAAGAACTAAATAAAAAAATATCTTATAAGTATATTATAGAGACAATAAAGAATCTAAAATAAATTATTAGAGACAAATTAAAATTTTATGCATATTCCCTATTGGCAACGTCGCGCGCGGCGCGTGTTATTGTCGCGCCGCGCCGCCGCAGCGCGACTTGTGTAAGAGCGGCAACAAGCGCAGATTTTAGTACGATCTATCGTTTTAAGGTGAATGACCATGCGTTAGGCGTAATCAGCTGTTAGAAAAGCTACATCGTGTTCAAATGGGGTAAAAACTTAAAAAATCATTTATGGCTAAACTACTGCTCCTATTTAATGAGCTTCAAAATGGTACCTAGTATATGCAGTTTAAAGAAACGCCCATCGGTCGCATCAACGTTGTATGTTGTCGATTCGAAACCTTTATTTAAATACGTTATTTAATTTGAGGGAAGAGTTTACCGTATCGACGGTATGAACATTAAATGTTTGACAGTAACAAACCCATGAACATTTTGTATGGCAAAATGTTTTTTCCTTTATTGTATACTTTCGTCAATTTAATCGAGATAAACTTCATGTTGTCGCTATCGGTGTGCGCGCTGTTATAAACAATAATTAATACTAGATTAATGCAGGATAAGCGATAACCCCGTCGCTTCCAAGTTTAGGCAGTCTAATTATAATAATGCAGGCTAAGCGATAAACCCCGCCGCTTCCACGTTTAGGCAGTCTATAAAAATGTAAATTTCACGTAGTTGTCAGTTAGTTCAGTCAAAATTCAGCCGTAACTCAGTCTAATACCTTAGTTCAATGTAATATTGTGAATTGTGTCTAAGTGTGAACTTTTAAAATTTATTAAACTTTAATAGCAGCAGTGACTCTGTTTTTTTTTAAAAAAGCCACCACGAAGCGCCATCCTGTATGCAAGACGTAGCTGTGGTGCATACAGGTGCTTTGTCATGGATAGAGCAGATCATTTTCAGGTGCATTCTTACTGTACATCTGATAATTTTCGTACTACTAGTTTGCCTATTTGGAATAGTTTAAGTTATTTGTCTTTAATATTTACGAGTGATCTAATTTACAACCAAACTATAAAATTTCATTATTTAACATTATTTATAAACCGGTGTAATAACAATAATATATTTTTTGAAATTAATAATAATACAATCAATATTTACTTCAATATCCATATTGCAGCGGCGTGCACAGGATTATGACACTGGGTATGCGGCGGAGTACTCGGTCACAAAAACTTTTTCTTTTATAGTTTCTTAGCATAGCCACAGCCACGCGACGTATCTCTAAGTCGGAAACCATGCCAACATAACAAGTCTTAGATGTACTACTATTCATGTCCATCTTCTACGGCAACGCAGACAAAATAGCGATCGATCGTCGCGGCGGAAGAAATTCTAACAAGTAAAATAAAAAAAACTCACCTAGTCAGCTTTCAATTTGCACATATTCAAGGTTCCGGTTAGTTGAGATTACTATACCTATCCCGATGTAAATAAACGCAAGATTTCGGCCACCTCATTCATTCATTTGATAAAAATACATTTTTAACACAAACCTCGCAATCAAATAACATTTAAAAAAATAAACAAACACACTAGTAAAAGCAAATGACTACAATTAATATCGAAACTTAGTAATAAACTGTTAAATGTACACACTTTCAAATGTTAAAATGAAAAATCCGTTAAGAAATCTATTTTTTTTACAAACATACTAGTATAAAATAGTAAACAATGCAAAAACTCATAAAAAAAGCAAAATGGCCCCCGCGAAACACAAAACATTTCTATTTAAACAAATAAAACCTTACTAACCAAAAATGCATAATGTGCATAGGTGATTTATTAGATTCCAGCCTATTAATTTTACTCGGATTATAGGCAACGAACATTTACGATTACTCCCGACAACTGCCGAACTCCCGAGGCCTGCCGCAGGAGTCGCGGCTTTCAATATTCATGGGTGTGTGCGTTTGCGACTGTGCACGGACACCAAAATTACTACACACATGCAAACAAATGTAATGCGGGACGCGGCGGCATGACTTGGTTGATTAGGTACATTAATTTGCTTTGCAGCGCCTCTTGCTTTTCGCGTGGCAACTACAATGTTTGCGTGATTGCAAATAGGTGCTATTTATAAAATATTAGGCGTTTTTAAGTTATTATATTTTGTTTATTCATTTATTTACTATAAATTAAAGTCATCTAAAACGTACGAAAGTTATAATAAAATATCTGTGAATGGCAAGTAAAGCACTGCATTTCTGCCTACAAGGAGTGCACGCCCCTGCCATATTGTGCTCTTTATTAATTAAATGCCACGGAACCAACACTTTAAATTTGGGCTATTGAATTCCGGTTCACTTTCTACTAATCACGATGAGTTCATTATTGCTATGTGCCACCATTTTGTCGATATAATGGCAATTAATGAGACGTGGCTTCGTGCGGGAGAGGAGGGCAGGGCGCCTATAGTTCCGGGATACGAATTGCGTCATATACCACGACCGGACACCATCCGTGGAGGACGTGGGGGAGGAGTCGCTTTCTACATCAAGCAAGGAATTAATACTCGTATCAGACCTCACCCTTACCATCCCCAGGTGGAGCAACTATGGATGAGTTTAACATCTAATTCAAAAAAGTTGTTGTTCGGAACTGCATATCGCCCCCCTTGGCTAAATGTAGATACTTTTTTAGATGCGATTACAGACAGTGCATGCGCTTTAGCTCCGTACGACAATATAGTTCTCTTGGGGGACTTTAACATCAACATGCTTGACAATAATATTTCTAAAACTAAAAGGATAGTGGAGTTTTTGGACTATTTCAATATGGTTCAAGCCGTAAACACAGCTACTCATTTCGTTGGGGACAGTGCCACATTAATTGACCTGATATGCACAGACGCGCAGTTCCGGAGAGTTCATGTGGATCACATAACGGAACTCGGCCCATCACTCTTTTGTTACATGCGAGGTCGTCTCTAAAAAGGAGAAGCCGATTCGCAAACTTGTCTCATACCGTCCGTTTAAAGATATATCGGTAGACAACTTCACAAGAGACCTAGTGGCTATTCCGTGGAATTCAATTTGTGAAAGTGAAGATGTAGATGTTATGTTAAATCTATTCAACTACTTCATTATACAGCTTTTCGATACCCATGCGCCAAAGAAAAGCAGGATTTTTAAAGCCCAACCAACACCTTGGATAACAGAAAACATCAAATTGATGTTTAAACTTAGGAACCAGGCTAGATATCGTTATCGTCAAACTAAAAAGGAAGCCCACAAACAGTATTATTTAGATTTAAAACATTTAGCAGCGACTGGATTGTATAACGAAAAAAAAAGCTTTCTTTAATAAATATATAAACAATAATATCCACAACTCAAAATTGCTCTGGTCTAACCTAAAAAAACATATTCTACCGGTAAATCATAAAGATATTTCAGAACAATTTAATGACCCTGATAGTGTGAATTCAGAATTCCTTCAAGTTCCAGGGGATACTAATGTAACAATGTCCCAATTGTCATTTTTTGAATTTAATCGCTACGGTACAAATTTATTTTCACTAAAGCCAACGGACTCACAAACAGTTTTAAAAGTTATTAGGAATATTTCGACAAACGCCACAGGTACTGACGGAATTTCTAAAGAAATGTTGGACCTCACCCTGCCTCACTCTTTAAGGATTATTACAGAAATTATAAATAGATCAATTACGTCAAACAAATTCCCAGCTCTGTGGCGGGAAGCAATCGTACGTCCACTTCCAAAAAACAATAATCCTCAAAATATCAAGGATCTTCGGCCTGTTAGCATACTGCCCTGCCTATCCAAGGTGTTGGAAAGGGTAGTTTATATGCAGGTAACGGACTTTCTAGAAAGTAACAATTTATTACCAGATTTACAGTCGGGATTCAGAAAGGGTCGTGGGACAGCGACAGCATTAGCAGATGTCGTAGGAAACATCTTGGAAGCCCGGGATCGTGGGGAGGGGACGACATTGACACTTCTTGATTACTCACGGGCCTTTGACTCTATTAACATTTCCTTGCTATTATCCAAATTGTCATATTATGGCTTCGAAAACAACACAGTGAAATGGTTTGAGAGTTATCTCATTGGTAGGTCCAATGATTAAAGAATAGAGGGGATAAAGCATAAGGTCACGTGACGCGTACCACTTTGATTCACAAACATGGCGGCGGCTCCGCCCCTAAAAATGGTGATACGCTAGTACCAAATTTTTTATCGATATCGATCATCAACAGTGGCATACGACTAACATTAATATAACATTTTTAATTTTTGCTTTACATCTCAATTGAGTATAAACAGGGGATTTAGGACTTGACAGTCTAGTCTTTAAAAATTAAATCCGATAATAATAGGTCAATGTTTTGATATTTTTTTCATGCTATGATTTATTTGATGGGTAAGTTTTACCTGATGATTGGATTGGATTTGTCAAATAATACACACGTGAGATAAAATACAACTTTATTAATAGCTACAATTTGGTTGCGACTTCGAATATACCACACTTTTTTCCTTAAGCACCAATTTTCACCATGTCAATATTTCTTTTGCCAAATTATAACTAAAATCTAAAAAAAAACAGACATTTAGCAAACAACAATGAAAATATGTACACTAAACTAACAACTTAAATATATAAATAGAAATAAAATATCTACACAAAATTAACAATTAAAATGTAAAAATAGAAATTAAACAATTAACTAAATAAACACAATTAACTAAATAAACTGACATTATTGTGTTCTGTGACATGAACCATTGTGATTTTAAATGGCGATATAAAAAAAAGAAAAAAGAAGACAGTTCGTGTTGCTGACGAAGTTTCTTGCGCCACTTCTTCTTCACAGCTACAATACGTTGCGAAGCGGTGGTAGCAGAAATGAACAATCCAAAAGATCTTTTGAAAGACTATTTGAATAAATAATAATAATACCTCCATAATTAGATCTAAAATTACAGACCATATAAATTCTAACCAAATTCTTTTTTCCGGCCAAACAGGTTGCATGAATGGGTCCCGTGGTACTAAGGAGCTCCTTCTCATTAACATGACCATTTGCCAACAGGCTCGTCACAACCGAAGGAATTTATCGGCTGCCTGGATAGATTATAAAAAGGCCTATGATTCGGTGCCTCATACATGGCTCATGAGGGTGTTAAATTTGTATAAAATTAATACAAATTTATGCAACTTCCTTGGGTCTTGTATGGGGCAGTGGACCACTGTCCTAAGATATCCAGGTGGTACGGTTCCTCCTGATTGTGACGAGCCGATTAGAATCAAGCGGGGTATATTCCAGGGCGACAGTCTGAGTCCACTGTGGTTTTGCATGGCCCTGAATCCCCTCAGCACTCTGTTGTTGGATTCAGGGTTAGGCTACCGTCTACGGAGAGGCTCTGAGCCTATTTCTCACTTGCTTTATATGGATGACCTCAAGTTATTTGCATCGAAACAAACCGAATTGATTGAGTTGTTAAAAATAACGGATATATTTAGCAAATCAATCAATATGGATTTTGGTGTAGATAAATGTGCGGTTATCCATGTGAAGCGAGGGGAGGTTGCGGTCTCTGATGACATACTAGTCTCAGAGACTGTAAGGCTCAGATCCCTCTCCGTGACGGAAACCTACAAATATTTGGGTATGCCTGAAGCTCTAGGTATCATGGGTGCAGATGTAAAACGATCGTTGAAAGAGCGTTTTTTTTAGCCGCCTGACAAAAGTACTTAACAGTTTTTTATCAGGTGGAAACAAGATTCGCGCTTTTAACGGTTGGGTTATGCCTGTACTCATGTACTCTTTTGGCATACTCAAATGGACTCAGACCGAATTGGACGCCCTGGATCGTAAAGTCAGAACTCTCCTGACTGCACATCGTATGCATCATCCACGATCATCAGTGATGAGATTGTACATCCCGCGGAGATGTGGTGGCCGAGGCATTCTTAATGCTAAGGACTTGCATAATCGCGAGGTGTGCAATCTTAGGGATTATTTCCTTCACAGTGATGTTGATATGCATAGGGTTGTAGTTATGGTAGATAAAGGATTTACCCCGCTCTATTTGGCGATTGAGAACTGGCGGAAACCTCTGGTGGTAGGCATTAAGGATCGCGAGGACATATGGAAGAGCAAAGAGCTGCACGGTCGGTTCTATCGAGCCCTTCATGGGCCTGATGTGGACCGACTAGCGTCTGTGTCTTGGCTACGCTTCGGTAACCTCTTTGGGGAAACCGAGGGTTTTGTCTTTGCAATTATGGACGAAGTTATTAAGACGAACAACTATAGGAAATACATCCTGAAGGACGGTACGGTCGACATCTGTCGGGCATGCCACCGTCCTGGCGAGTCTATCAGGCATGTTATCTCCGGTTGTTCGTATCTTGCTAACGGCGAGTATTTGCATAGACATAACCTAGTAGCCAAGATCATACACCAGCAAATTGCCCTTCGATATGGACTTGTGACACCTGAAGTGCCATATTACCAGTATGTGCCCCAACCAGTTCTCGAAAATGGTCATGCAACGCTGTATTGGGATCGATCTATTATCACAGACAGGACTATTCCAGCCAAAAAGCCTGTCATTGTGATAATAGATCGATTGGCGCGTCGGGCTATACTTGTTGACGTCACCATCCCGCATGACGATAACCTTGTCAAAGCTGAAAAAGACAAAATGTCTAAATATTTAGATTTGGCACACGAGGTTGCCGACATGTGGGATGTCGACTCAACAATTATTGTCCCGATTGTCGTTTCTGCTCATGGGTTGATACCAAAGAGCCTCGACCAACATCTACAGAGGCTCTCAATCGACTGTTGGGTCAGGAGTCAGATTCAGAAGGCAGTATTGCTTGACACGGCACGTATTGTGAGGCGGTTCCTCACTTTGGGCTCCTAACCACCGGTGGCTTGGGTCTCGAGCCTCGCCATCGTTGGATAACTTTTTATATTTTTATATGTATTTTGTTTTTTAATATATATATAAAATGTAAAAAAAGACTTAAAATAAAGAGAAATAATCTTTATTTAATAACTGGCAACACCAAAGACTAAGCTTGTGAAAAATCGTGTAAAATTGTTTTAAATTGTATATATACTATATAATAGATGTTTTTCGCTTTTCTACAACAACTGCAATAGTATACTATGTTTTTTATAAGAATATTTCAGTATTTGCCACCAATTATTACACCAAACAAGAAAGAAATTTATTTTGACATGTGACACAGTGTCAATTAATAACAACAACATTAAATTGATTAAAATGTAATAAGATGATCACAAGATGATAACACGAGCCAGAAGACGAATCGCACGTTCGAGATCTCCCAGCTCGTCGAGCTCCGCGTCGTGGGCGTCGGCTTCGGAAGTATTCGAGTCGGCGCCGAACTTCGACGTGTCGAGCCAACACGGCGAGCTACAGTCGTCCCCGCCGCCATCAAGACCTGCGCGGCGAAGAGGACGACCCCCTCCAGCGGTGGGCTTGGGACCTGTGGGGCCGAGTGTCCCGCCTACGGTCCCCGCTACCGGTGGAGTAGTGCGCCGCATGAGATGGACCCAAGAATTGAATGAGAATGTCATGCGGGACTACTTTGGGGCAACAAAGGGAGGAACTAAACTCACTGCGTATCGTTCTAAAATGCTGTCTCTGTTTCAGACTTTGGAACCAACAGTTGATGTGTCATCCCAACGACTGTCGGATCAAGTACGATTTATTCAGCGGCGTAAGTTGTTGGATGATCAAGTACTTGAGCGGTTGCGCTCGGACTTATGTGTTGTCCAGGACGTCAATGTCCCGTCCGTCACCATAGATCAAGCAGCAGACACACCACCAACACCTGCTGCTGATATCGATCTGACGGACAACATGAACAGCAATGTAAGTCCCCAAGATGAACAACGTCTGAGAGGGGCTTTGGAACGTGCGATTTCGGAATTCGTATCTCTACCCGCGTCTTGTAGACCGCGCTTGCCGCGTTTGCCGACGCATAGACGAAATTTGATGCTGGTGGGAGCTCTAGACTCCATGTTACCTACGTACTTGGAGTCCAGTCGGGATCTTGTTGATACGCATTCGATCCTTTTCTGCGCGGCGGTTGCAGCATGTCGAGTGGCTAACGTAAAATTTCCAAGTGATTTTAAAGCCACTCGAGGTGTTGTGACTGTGCCTGCTTGGCAGCGTAGGATCGAGGACCGTATCAACAGGGCCCGAATTCTCATCGGCAAGCTAATTTCCTTCAGAGAAGGAAATAGCAGGCCGAAGATTATGCGTTTTGTGACGCAGGCTTTTTCGGGGACCAATACAAGCCCTCACAATTATAGGCTTTGCGTCACAGAACGCATAGACTTCTACAAACAAAAAATCTATGCGTGGGCGAACCGCATTCGCCGCTATAGGAAGCGATGGGATCGTTTCCAACAAAATCGTATGTTCCAAAGTGACCAAAAAAGAGTTTATAGATGTTGGGAGAATTCCCAAAAAGGTGTGGGAGATGGGCGGCTGCCAAGTGCTCACGAAATGCGTGAGTACTGGGCGAATATCTGGTCGTCCCCTGTCTCTCACACTGAAGCCCCTTGGTTTGGTGTTGTCGATCGAGCTTGCGAGGCAATACCGGCTATGGAAACCATTTTAATCAGTCCAGAGGATATTCTGGCAGCGATTCGTCCAACCCAAAATTGGAAGTCTCCGGGTCCGGATGGTCTGCACAATTTCTGGTTAAAATGGTTTCCAAGTTCGCATGCTCGATTAGCAACACAGTTCCAGGATGCGCTTGAAAGAGGATCGCTCCCAACATTTATGACGACAGGTGTCACTCACCTGCTCTTTAAATCCGGTGTTACCACGGAACCAAAAAATTATAGACCCATTACATGCCTTCCAACTATTTATAAAATTTTGACTTCCATTATTAGATCCAAAATTACAGACCATATTTCTTCTAATCAAATTCTCTTTTCCGGCCAGACAGGTTGCATGAATGGGTCCCGTGGTACAAAGGAGCTCCTTATCATTGACATGACCATTTGCCAACAGGCTCGTCACAACCGAAGGAATTTATCGGCTGCCTGAATAGATTATAAAAAGGCCTATGATTCAGTGCCCCATACATGGCTCAAGAGTTTTAAATTTGTATAAAATTGATACAAATTTATGCAACTTCCTTGGGTCTTGTATGGGGCAGTGGACCACTGTCCTGAGATATCCAGGCGGTACGGGTCCTTCTGATTGTGATGAGCCGATTAGAATCAAGCGGGGTATATTCCAGGGTGACAATCTGAGTCCACTGTGGTTTTGCATGGCCCTGAATCCCCTCAGCACGCTGTTGTTGGATTCAGGGTTAGGCTACCGTCTGCGGAGAGGCTCTGAGCCTATATCTCACTTGCTCTACATGGATGACCTCAAATTATTTGCATCAAAACAATCCGAATTGATTGAGTTGTTAAAAATAACTGAAAGATTTAGCAACTCAATCAATATGGAGTTTGGTGTCGATAAATGTGCGGTTATCCATGTGAAGCGAGGGGAGGTAGCGGTCTCTGATGACATACAAGTCTCAGAGACTGTAAGTCTCAGGTCCCTCTCTGTGACGGAAACCTACAAATATTTGGGTATGCCAGAGGCTCTTGGTATCATGGGTGCAGATGTAAAACAATCGATGAAAGAACGTTTCTTTAACCGCCTGACAAAAGTACTTAACAGTTTTTTGTCAGGTGGAAACAAGATTCGCGCTTTCAACGGTTGGGTTATGCCTGTACTCATGTATTCTTTCGGCATACTCAAATGGACTCAGACCGAATTGGACGCCCTGGATCGTAAAGTCCGAACTCTCCTAACTGCACATCGTATGCATCATCCACGTTCGTCAGTGATGAGATTGTACATCCCGCGGAGATGTGGGGGCCGAGGCATTCTTAATGCTAAAGACCTACATAATCGCGAGGTGTGCAATCTCAGGGATTATTTCCTTCACAGTAACGTGGATATGCATAGGGTTGTAGTTATGGTAGATAAAGGATTTACCTCGCTGTCTTTGGCGATTGAGAACTGGCGGAAACCTCTGGTGGTAGGCATTAGGGATCGCGAGGACATATGGAAGAGCAAAGAGCTGCACGGTCGATTCTATCGAGCCCTTCATGGGCCTGATGTGGACCGACTAGCGTCTGTGTCTTGGCTGCGCTTCGGTAACCTCTTTGGGGAAACCGAGGGTTTTGTCTTTGCAATTATGGACGAAGTTATTAAGACGAACAACTATAGGAAATACATCCTGAAGGACGGTACGGTCGACATCTGTCGGGCATGCCACCGTCCTGGCGAGTCCATCAGGCATGTTATCTCCGGTTGTTCGTATCTTGCTAACGGCGAGTATTTGCATAGACATAACCTAGTAGCCAAGATCATTCACCAGCAAATTGCTCTTCGATATGGACTTGTGACTTCTGAAGTGCCATATTACCAGTATGTTCCTCAACCAGTTCTTGAAAATGGTCATGCAACGTTGTACTGGGATCGATCTATTATCACAGACAGGACTATTGTCGCCAATAAGCCTGATATTGTGATAATAGATCGATTGGCGCGCCGGGCTATACTTGTTGACGTCGCCATCCCGCATGACGATAACCTCGTCAAAGCTGAAAAAGATAAAATGTCTAAATACTTAGATTTAGCACACGAGGTTACCGACATGTGGGATGTCGATTCAACAATTATTGTCCCGATTGTCGTTTCTGCTCATGGGTTGATACCAAAGAGCCTCGACCAACACCTACAGAGGCTCTCAATTGACTGTTGGGTCAAAGGTCAAATACAGAAGGCAGTATTACTGGACACGGCACGCATTGTGAGGCGGTTCCTCACTTTGTCTCCCTAACCGCCGGTGGCTTGGGTCTTGAGCCTCACCACCGGAGGGTAAATAAATTATTTTTTATATTTTTATATGTATATTTTTTTATAATTTATACTGGGTGGAATCGCTTATCGTCCGGAAAATTTAATAGTGTATTGTGTATGTGAAATTAACGTTATATACGAAATTTATCATTAAAAACTACAAACTACTCCATAAACAACATCAGTACAAGATATCCCCAAAACGCATATTATCTAAATCACCCTACACTTAAAAGTGCAACATGTCAATACTCAGGCGCGCGAGTGTATGAGTCACGCCACACAACAGCTGACTGTCGCGCATCGACCTTTAACTTACTTTGCGCCTATTTATCGGTATTATTACTCTAAATCTTAATATATATATTTCTTGTGTGCGTGTGTATGTGACTGAACTCCTCCTAAACGACTGGACCAATTATGATGAAATTTTTTGTGTGTGTTCGTGGAGATTCGAGAATGGTTTAGATTTACAGTTTGGTCTACTGGAAAATGTTTTTTCAATTAATTTCTTATTTATAAGGAGTTGTTGATTTTGGTTATACCATACAAAATGTTCATGGGTTTGTAACTGTCAAACATTTAATGTTCATACCGTCAATACGGTAAACTCTTCCCTCAAATTAAATAACGTATTTAAATAAAGGTTTCGAATCGACAACATATATCCACAATATTCGATTAATGGCGTATTTTAGATTTTAAAGATGTAAAATAATGACAGTAATGAAAAGTGGTTGACATTTAAATTGGTTGTCAAATATTTATGCATACGTTCAGAAATTTAATTTGTGTAAACTAAAGAGTATATTATGAAGCTAAATAAATATAGGACAATCAAATAAATAATATTCACACGTAAGAAGTTTTACTTCTTTTCAAGATAGAATGTCACTTGAAAATGAAAAATCTTTCATAAAATAACACATAAAAATAAAAACTGAACTGAACTGAATAAAATAACAATTTTATATAATTATGGAGAATATTGCAGGGATTCTCAAATTAGGCGTTGTCTGTGTCTTGAGAAACCAGTTATATATAATTGTTACTACCGTTACTCAATGACCGTTACTACATTAATTGTGTGTGTGAGTGTATTTCTATGAAAATTTATATTTAATCTCTTTATTACTAACAAAAAGTAATGGCGTAATGTTTTTGGAAAACAGCATACTGGGGGTGAAATAAGGGATGGAATATTGCATGGATAATCAAAATCGCTAAAGTGTTTATTGTCAAAAATTTATAAGGCACACTATTTGGATATGGAGAATGTAGAAAGTTAGTAACTGATGTAAGATATGATTAAGGATAATATAGAAGTATTTATTAAATTAACATAAAAGTATAAGGTAAAGGGGCGAGGGAGCACGCGCGGTGATTGCTGCTTACGTACTAATGCTAAAACTCGGTCAATCAACGCAAGGCAATAACCTTGATTTGCTGGGTAAGATATTATCATGTGCGGGTGTTTAATGTCAAAAATTTATAAGGCACACTATTTGGATATGGAGAAACGGGATATAATAGAGTGGGAGGTAGGGGAGAGGACTGGGATAGCTGACACATTTGATAGGACGAAATGTAAATGCACGGTATAAGACGGGATGGTCAATGAAGAGAAAAGACGGGACGTATCGGGAAGTGACTGAACAGACGGGATGGGACGGAATTGAGCAGGACAGTAGGATAGCTAATTCATGTTTAGGTATACAAGAGCTTATACGAAAAATAACATGTATTTGGTGTGGAGTAAAATAAAAAAATATCTGCATCCAGGCAAAGGTGGGTCGGGCTTTTTTGCTATGCTAAATAATTCAATATAAAATTCATCATATAATAACTAAGCCATAGCGAAGCGTGGTCGGGTCATCTATGGTATCTTTTAATTGATTTCAATGAATGTCGTCGGAGTAGTAACAGTGTTATAATATTTCCACAGCAAAATAATGATTTGAATCTGGAGAGATGGGATAGAATAGAATATAAGGTGGATAAAATGGGACATAAGAATAGGTACAGGATGGGATTGAAAATGGATAAGCAGTTTAGACAACGGCTGTCATATTGATTTTAAATAAAATATGGACTGGAATCTGTATTTGCACCCAGGCGAAGCCGGGCCGGGCCGCTAGTATTACCATATAACATTTTGATTTATTTAGAATTTTAGTGTGTTAGGATCATTTAAGTAAATTTAGTTGTTGGTAAGTTGTTAAGATTTACATTATTATTTTCAGAACGTACCTACTATCTTAGAAAAAGCTGCATATGTTTTTATTTAAACGTTTTAATAAAGTCGAGAATAGACGACTTCGCTGTCGTAGGTCACGGATTCTTGCATGATTAGGAAGTCTGAACTTACCATGATCGAGTAGCCTCGGATAAGTCGTTAAAATAGTTCTTGTGCTGGGAACTCGTGGATTCATCATTCATGATACCATTCCTACGCAAAGACTGCAGATGTTCTGGATGTATGCAACATCCTTCTTGCATGACCCACGTTTTCATTGGATCGAACATCGGCGCGGGAGCGGGCGGCGCGGCGCGGCGGCACGCTTCGTACTTGCGCTTGCGGCGGCGCGTCGCCGCCGCGGCGGTGAGGGCGGCGCGATCAAAGGTTTTTATTACTTAGATTTAGAAGTTTCTACTCGAATTCATATTGTATAAAGTAGGGTAACAATAACGTGTATTTATGAAGATTTTGACGTGACAACGTCTTAAATTAGGTTGCGGCTGGGAGTCACTTATGAAAAAGTGTAACGCCCGGTAACGTTACGATGAGTCACCGAACGAGAGAGAGGCCCGCCGAATGCCTTGCGTCTCTCTCCCACTCAACTATGATCGGTCTGCCGCGCGCGCAGCACTAGAGAATTAGGCGCATTGAATCGGCGCATGCTTGTGTCTCTGTCTTTGTCTTTCTCGAACGTTCTTGGCGTTGGAAAAACAAGAAAGCGTCACAATACAAGTTCACACGTGTGGTTAAAGTATCGTCAGCTGTGTCTGTAGTGAAAATATGGAGTGCTTAGATTCGTCATTACATGTACAATGTTTTAGTAAACAAAATATATTTCTATAGTTAAATTTTTTTTCATTTATGTCATCTTTCTCTAAACAACGTTGTTTTATGAATAACTTATTCTAAATTAGTAACTAAAAGTGGTAATTAATTTACCACTTTTTACACTACATAAACAAAAACATAAAAAAATTAAAATAAGTATGCCAAAGTGTTCTAAATCATGTACTTGCCATGCACAATTTTTTTCGTGACGATAAGCGATTCCACCCAGTATATGTAAAAATAGAAAAAATATGTTAAATAAAATAAAGAGAATAATAATCTTTATTTCATTACAACATGTTTACAACATAATAACACCCTGACTCCTGAACTAGGAAGCCCTGTATAACAGAAGTCAGTCTCTTTCGACAATTATTTATTTAACAGCTGCTTTATATAAAAAAAATGGTTGCCTGTAAAGTCGGTTTTACGGGCGAAGATTTTACGTGACAACGTCTTTTTCTCGGTAGAATATTTATTGATATGAATATAATTAAATTGCACAATAGGAACAAGGAATTGAATGAAAATAAGAATTGCACAAATTTTAACTATAGAAATATATTTTGTTTACTAAAACATTGTACATGTAATGACGAATCTAAGCACTCCATATTTTCACTACAGACACAGCTGACGATACTTTAACCACACGTGTGAACTTGTATTGTGACGCTTTCTTGTTTTTCCAACGCCAAGAACGTTCGAGAAAGACAAAGACAGAGACACAAGCATGCGCCGATTCAATGCGCCTAATTCTCTAGTGCTGCGCGCGCGGCAGACCGATCATAGTTGAGTGGGAGAGAGACGCAAGGCATTCGGCGGGCCTCTCTCTCGTTCGGTGACTCATCGTAACGTTACCGGGCGTTACACTTTTTCATAAGTGACTCCCAGCCGCAACCTAATTTAAGACGTTGTCACGTCAAAAATAAGAAACTCGAAAAAAATAACTTAATAAACTATGTAACAACACTAGATCGCCAAATGAAATGAACTTAAATTATAAAGAATATTTTGATTTTGATTTTGAATAAAGGAATTGTAGCGGACATCGCGAACGAAGGCAGGAAATCAGCACTAGAATAAAAATATTTTTCGAATAATTCAATCAAAAAAAAAAAACATAAGGTACATACATACATAAACATACAAGCGGTGAATAATGTGGACTATAGATTTTAATCTTAATATATATATTTCTTGTGTGCGTGTGTATGTGACTGAACTCCTCCTAAACGACTGGACCAATTTTGATGAAATTTTTTGTGTGTGTTCGTGGAGATTCGAGAATGGTTTAGATTTACAGTTTGGTCTACTGGAAAATGTTTTTTTCAATTAATTTTATATAAAAGAAAGTCGTGTTAGTTACACTACTTATAACTCAAGAACGGCTGAACTGACTTGGCTGAAAATTGGTGGGGAGGTAGCTTAGAACCAGGAGAAGGACATAGGATACTTTTTATCACGTTCTCGGTTTCCCGAGTTTATATTAGCTTATTAACATTTTCTCATACAAAATGTTCATGGGTTCGTAACTGTCAAACATTTAATGTTCATCCCGTCGATACGGTAAACTCTTCTCTCAAATTAAAGAACGTATTTAAATAAAGGTTTCGAATCGACAACATATATCCACAATATTCGATTAATGGCGTATTTTAGATTTTAAAGATGTAAATTAATGACATTAATGAAAAGGGATTGACATTTAAATTGGTTGTCAAATATTAATGCATGCGTTCAGAAATTAATTTGGTGTAACCAAATGAGAATGTATTATGAAGTTAAATAAATATAGGACAATTAAATAAATACTATTCACACGTAAGAAGATTTACTTCTTTTCAGATAGAATATCACTTGAAAATGAAAAATCTTTATTAAAATAACAATTTTACATATGGAGAATATTGCAGGGGTTTTCAAATTAGGCGTTGCCTGTGTCTTGAGAATCCAGTTAAATATAATTATTGTAATTACATTAATTGTGGGTGTCAGTGTGAGAAAGTGCTAATAGTGTACGTTTGTGTTTGTGTGTGTGTTATGTGTTATTATGTTTACTTTTATCACGAATTTTTACAGTGTCTTTTCCTTCGCTAAAATTCACTGATAGAAATATTATACATTCTGAAATGTTATGTCGAAGAAAATCGAAACCACTGAAGTTATTTGTATGAAAATTAATATTTCATTTCTTTATTACGAACAAAAGTAATGGCGTAATATTTATGGAAAAAACAGCATAGTGGGGGTTCACCCCCATAAGGGATGGAATATTGCATGGATAATCAAAATCGCTTTAAAAGTGTTTAATGTCAATAAATTATAAGGAACACTATTTGGCTATGGAGAAACAGGATATTATAGAGTGGGACGTACGGGAGATGACTGGGTTAGCTGACAGATTTGATAGGACGAAATGTAAATGCACGGTATAAGACGGGATGGATAATGAAGAGAAAGGACGGGACGTATCGGGAAGTGACGGGGAATAGACGGGATGGGACGGAATTGAGCAGGACAGTACGATAGCTATGTCATGTTAAGGTATACAAGAGCTTATACGAAAAATAACATGTATTTGGTGTGAAGTAAAATAAAAAATATCTGCATCCAGGCAAAGGGGGGTCGGGCTTTTTTGCTATGGTAAATAATTCAATTTAATATTAATCATATAATAACTAAGCCATAGCTTAGCGTGGTCGGGTCAGCTATGGTATCTTTTAATTGATTTCAATGAATGTAGTCGGAGTAATAAGTGCGTGGTGGCCTGTTGGTAAACGGACTAGACGCGACTGCCAACATGTTCACGGTGGTCGCGGGTTCGAATCCCAGGGCATACCTCTGACTTTTCGGAGTCATGTGTCTATTGATAGTTAATCACCACGCACTAAAACGGTGAAGGAAAACATCGTGAGGAAACCTGCATACCATAGCGATTTATAAAATTTCTATGGTATGTAAGTCCGCCAACCCGCACTAGGCCAGCGTGGTGGACTATATGGCCTAACCACTCTCAATCGTACTCTCGATTGTAGAGGAGGCCCGTGCCCTGCAGTGGGACGTATATGGGCTGATACAGATACAGACAGTCGGAGTAGTAACAGTGTTATAATATCTCCGTAGCAAAATAATGATTTAAATCTGGAGAGATGGGATAGAATAGAATATAAGTTGGATAAAATGGGACAGAAGAATAGGTACAGGATGGGATTGGAATTGGATAAGCAGTTTAGACAACGGCTGTCATGTTGATTTGAAATAAAATATGGACTGGAATCTATATTTGCACCCAGGCGAAGCCGGGCCGGGCCGCTAGTTTATGTATAAATATTGACTGCCTCAGTGGCGTAGTTGTATTATGGTACGGTTACAAAGCTGAGGTCTCAAGTTCGAATCCCGGGTCGCGCAAAGTGATATCGGATTTTTCTATTCATTATCAGCACAGTCAGGAATTTGTGCCCGATATTGCGATAGGCTCGCCACCCACAACATCGTAGGACGGAACATACAAGGCGAAATAAATAAATAACACCCAACAGTCACATACATAGTCCTGACCCCACATTAAGATCGAGTCTTGTGTCGTGGGTATCAGGAACTACGAGAGACTTTTCGGTCTCACAAACACCCAGCCCGAAAGAAATATTTGTGGGCCGCACAAACATTTCTCTCGGTGCGGGGATCGAACCCGCGGCCTCTCGATTCACAAACGGCGTCTTACCGCCTGCACCACGGAGGCTGAAATGTGGGTGTCCTGGTTGCACCTCTGCCTACCCATTCTGGGAAAAAGGCGTGAGTTTATGTATGTATAAATATTAATATTATGATAAATTTATTTGTAACAAAACTAATAAAAATGCAACTGCTACATAAACAATAGTAATATGATGTATTAAACATTTTGATCTTAGTGTGGGGTCAGACTATGTATGTGACGGTTGGAGGTATTTATTTCTTGATATTCCTAAAAATATACTTATACTTTACAATTATCGTTACTTTTTTAGTCGCCATAATGTAAACATATGACCAACTAATACTAATTTACATGTTACAACCGTTACAAGGTTATACCTGTCGAGACAAACACCCAGTTGCATCTAATACATTTCGTTCATTATTACGTTGCACCATTATTTGCTAAAATAAAAAATACCTATCAGGATATTTAATACATACCAAATAAAATAAAATAACATAGGTAGATTTTTATTGCTATTATTTGACTGAGGAAAATCATTATGTCTCACTTAGAATTCAATCAATGAATATGAAAGTGTTGGTTAAGATAAACAATTATAATAATTAATAATAAAATATAAAACTATTTCTGTTCATTAAAAGGTTCTCCAGAACATTAGACAATAGACTACCAATTGTCCAAATTATCTTGCATGTCATCTTTGTTATTGATTAACAGTTGTATTATTAATAGGATTATTAGGTAAAATATCATAATTACTACAATTTCACTTACCGGGAATATTGTTGGAAAGCTGTTTTCTTTTTCAAAATGTAATGAACAAATAAATGTAGGTATTTATTGCAGGGTTCCAATAGCTTCCAATTTTTTGTATCCATTTTGTCCTGGTTTATATGTTTATAGGGAATCTAAAAAATATTTTTAATTTCACTTTGTTTGTCGGTCTGAATATATATTTAAATATAAACTATTTTTTTCTTTTTTTGAAAAATAAAGATCAAAATATTTAAAAATGATAATATCGATATGAATAATTTCGTATCGAATCCACTCATCTCTAAACTTGTGTGTAAACAAACAATGAGGTTGTTATTTACACTACTTGTATAAATAACGCCTAGAAGAGTCTAAAACTTAATCAACAAGATCCAAATACATTTATAAATGATAAAAATAAACCCAAAATGTAAATTTAGCACATATTTGTTAGTATTTCGTAAAAACAGTTACTAACCTATGAAAAGAAATGTTAGGGTCCTTTTTGCTTGAACTCGACTCGAATCCTTTAACACAACACTGAGGCATTTTAAAAACTTAACAACTAAACTAATAAGCAAACTAAACAAACTTAACAAACGAGATTAACCAATGAATAATCCGAAATTCTTTGACTGTGCAGATTTGTTTACTCCGATTGACAGATAACGCCACAGTTTGACATTTCATGCAGTTTTTGGTTTAATAGTCTGTGGTTTCGAAAGCATAACTAAAATGGCGTCATTTTGGTCTATGGGCGGTCCCAGTGTGGTTAGTGAACAAAATATTGCCATATTCGAAACAAAGGAATTATTATTTGTCTCTTTCATTAAGGGACAAGTCAGCTTTGTGTAAATGAGACAGATACATAAATGTACATTCCGCGTCGATATTCTTAACATAACTATAACTTGACATATATAGCTACATTTGTGCGTCATCCTTTATAATTCTTTTATCATTGATGGGCGGTCCCAGTGTGGTTAGTGAACAAAATATTGCCATATTCGAAACAAAGGAATTATTATTTGTCTCTTTCATTAAGGGACAAGTCAGCTTTGTGTAAATGAGACAGATACATAAATGTACATTCCGCGTCGATATTCTTAACATAACTATAACTTGACATATATAGCTACTTTTGTGCGTGATCCTTTATAATTCTTTTATCATTGGGTAGGTCTCAGAGAGTTGAAATAGTTAAGAAAGATGGCTCTGTACTTTGCTCCTCCTCACGATTTATAGGGCGCGGAGTCCCTCAGGGATCGTTGTTGGGGCCGATACTTTATATTTTATACAGCGCCGATATGCCAACACACATTAAGGACTGTAAGTATCACATATATGCAGACGACACCCAGATATATCTATCTTTTAATGCCAAGAACACCTCAATCGCAGTAGACACGTTAAATGCGGAACTCAGGAGAGTTGCCGCATGGTCTGCGAATAACTCACTAGTGCTCAACCCGGATAAATCAAAATTAATGGTTTTAGGAACCAAACTTAGGGCTTGTGTTTGATCCGGGGCTGCGGTTTGAGAATCACGTTTGTGGTGTTGTAAAAAACTGTTTTTATAGGCTGAAGATTCTATATAGAGTAAGAGACTATCTTAGTGATACGTTGAGGAAGAGACTAGTGGATTCCTTGATTCTATCTAAATTTAATTATTGTGATACTGTCTACGGACCGTGCCTCCTGTCCCGTACGGAACACTTAATACAACGTGTACAAAATGCCTGTGCGAGGTTTTGCTTTGGAATTCCTCGGAGGCACCACGTGACACCATACTTAAATTGCAATAATGTGTTGAAGATGGCTGCACGTAGGAAAATGCATTTAGCAACATTAATGTTCGGTTTAATAAAATCACACACACCGAGATACCTGTATAACAAACTATCTTGGAGACAGGAACGATACAATTACTCCACTCGTTCCACGTCGAACCCGCTCACGATGCCTTGCTTTAAAACTACCGCCTTCCGAGGTTGTTTCAGGTTTGCGGCCACCCGCTGCTGGAATGATCTTCCGCCGCCGATCAGATTCCTGAAAACCAAAGAAACATTTAAATTGTATGTTAGAAGGCTTTTATTATGTGAACAAAAGAAGGTTAAACAATTTTAAGTACCTACTCAAAAAGATAAAAACAAAAGATTTAAAATGTATACCATACGCTTACGCAACTTATGTGCGCGTGTATGTGTGTGTGGGTGTATGTGTGTGTTTGTGTATATATATATGTGTGTGTGCTTGGAAATATATGAATATGTTTTAAAATATATATTCGTATATGTGGATAAGTGCATGTGTGTGTACATAAACACAAACTCCCACACACATACATGTGTATGTGTGTGGGAGTTTGTGTGTAAATTTGAAATTTTTTAAGTAAATAGAATATATTCATATACCTACCTTTGATAGGCGCTTTGGATTGCATTATTTTGCATTATACCTGTGTATGGATAGTTTCAACAATACTTACCCAGTGTTTATGAATCATCGGCAAGGCGTAACTATCTTCTCGCGGCGGGTGGCTGCACTACTTCAATCCAATACGCATAGTTTATAATTCACGTGATTAGGGTAGATAATATCAGTTGCTCCTCTTGTCTGTAGGTTTCACATTGGTTTCACCTTAAAGTTATTAAGAAATGACATTGTAAATGTATGTATGTGGGTATTGATTGTTTTGTTGTTGATATTGGAGATAAACACCGAGTTAATTATCTTCATTTGAATAATTTATATTACGCAATATGTAATTTGTACTTACCCGAGATAATTGTTTTTATGGTATGGTGGTGCTATTCGCTTTACATGTACGACATGCCTTGCCCAGTGCCAACAATACATGTTTGCGATATACCCTGACCGCACGCTTAGAGACTTGGGTAAGCAGCAAAATTGACACACGTCCTCTCACGCCGTTGGTGTCGGACGACTGCATAGTGTATGGCGTATTTATTGTAGACTGCAGTGATTGTGCAACGCATGGGTACGCGCGGATGTTTTGCAAAAAATATTTTAAAATGCGCATGCGCAAACTGGCCGGTATGGCGTGTGGAAGCGAGACGAAGGCACTGAGTCTTTATTGTTTTACATACATTTTATATACATTTAATTTGTTACTGTAATTATTATTTTTCTCACTTTTGTTTTATTTTTAACTTTGATTCGTTTTTTTTGTGTTTGTGAATGTTAGTTTTACAGGTTCCATTTTGATTTCGTATTTTTTTATTTAAGTTCCAGCTCAATATTTATTACGATTTATTGTATGTTGGCCAGCGTTCACATGTCACTCTAGGTGACCACTGAAAATCAGCGTTGCGCTGTGGCTCACGCCGCAGGGCGACATTAAGCTGAGTGGTCACCTAAGTGTCACAACAATGCGACGCGCAGTCTTACATTACCTATGTGTTACTTATATACTTATTGTTTTCATTTTTTCTGTGTTAATGTATGTAGTGTCAGTGTGTGTGTGTTGTATTGTGGTGACAAATAAATCTGTTTTCTTTCTTCTTCTTCTTCTTTCTATCCTAACAAATTTGGTGTCAGAAGTGGGATCCCAAGAAAAACCGTTGAGTATTGGGTGTAGGCGTCGCGAATTCGGTTCCACTCGTCTGCACCATTATATTTGTTGGCTTCGTGGTATAGTGGCTCTGTGTAGTAGTCGACGACAAGTCTTGGGTTTGTCATATAACCTAAGCCCGCGCTGCTGCACTCCACGTGGTCGACGATAAGCCTTGGGCTCCTCAGTAAGCCTAAGCCCGCGCTACTGTACGTGATCGACGATAAGCCTCCGCTGTGTAGCGTGAGCCCGCATCACCCCTGAAACACCCCTGCTGCCCTGTGGTCGACGGTCAGCCTCCACCTTTGAGTGTAAGCCCGCATCACAAAATCACACCGAGGACCTTTTCCATCGAGCAGGGACCGAAAACGGTTCCAGAAATACCGGTATTTTTTGGTATCAACCGAAAAAAAAATACCGGTATTTTTAAAGGTAACCCCTAAACGCCGATTTTATTAGATTCCTAGAATTTAACCGGTATCATACCGGTAACCGAAATAAGGATTACCTCTATGTTTCAAGCGTCGTCGGCAAAAATCAAAGCGTCAATGCGCCGTGTGTCGACCAAACACGACCTCAAGGCCGTCGCCCCGCTTGGTGCATATTGTAACTTGCACTAATTCGACGCAAACGCGTTCTTTGCGATTTTTGAATTTTGAGACTCTTAATGGATATTTCATTCAGTACGCACGTCGCACGAGAGTGTTGAATTATTTGTTTGTTTTGGAATCGGATTACCTATATACTTTGAAAAAAATAAGATAAGCCACGTCCCGAGCAAATGACCTTGAGCATTTATGTCTTTCTAATGCCTACTATACACGACGTCGTATTCGGTTGCGTCCGCCGACGTATAAAGGAGGTGATTTGTGCGTCTGTTATAGGTATTTAACGTCCACAGATGCGTCCGCCTCGAATCCGATTGTTGTCGGTTTTTGTGGCACGGATCAAAGGGTTTTTATTTATTTTATTTTGGACAACAAACAGTCGTGTACATAAACAAAAAATAAACATTATATGTTTACAACTTACAGACTTTGAGTGCCAACACTTAAATTATAAAGCTAGATATTACATTACAAATAAAAAGGATCACAATATAAACTATGCACACATATCGTTAGTGTACTTTTATAAAATACATAGCGTTTATGCGTCTAGAACAAAATTCTTATAATTCACTCAAGAAGAACTCTTTTAATTTTCTTTTAAATTGTGCTAATGAAGTGTTAAACATATCAATATGAGATATTTGTTTATTATAAACGGTCAAACCACGATAGAAAAGTGTATTGGAGGTATAGTTGGTACTGCAACATGGAACTACAAACAAATTATTAATTTTACGCATTGATCTGGTGGGTACTTTGAACTTTATTTGTTCAAGCAAGTTAGGGGAATCAATAATATTGTTAACAATTTTGTATAAAACCATTATGTCCTGAGATTGACGCCTGAGTGGCAAGGATAGCATTTTATATTTTACCAATGAATTATTATAAGAGACAAACTAAGATCCAATTCTATATTCAAGAGACCTAATAAATGTTTTTTGTATTCTTTCAATTCTATTAATATGACATGAATAATATGGGCTCCATATGACTGAGCCAAAGTCCAATATGGATCTTACTAAACTGTAATATAGTATTTTGTAAGTACTAACATTTTTGAAAGGTTTGCACACCCTAAGAAGAAATCCAAGTTGTCTGTACGCCTTTTTAATCATATGATCATAATGGTATTTAAAAGATAATTTATCATCCAAGATAATTCCAAGGTCACGAATATGATCCACTCTGGCAAGTATATAATTATTTAAAGTGTATGTATATTCTACACGATTACGTTTACGGGTATAACTCATAACATAACATTTATCTTGATTCAAGAATAGCTGATTTTGAAAGCAGTAGCTAACTAAGTTATTTATGTCCTCTTGAAGCCGAATACAATCAGTTTCATCTCTTATAACCCTAAAAATCTTTGCATCGTCTGCATAAAGAAGAACGGTGCTATTAGATAGGTAGTTTTCAATATCATTTATATATAAAATGAAAAATAAGGGCCCCAGATGGGAGCCCTGCGGCACACCAGAGGGTACATTCAGAAAGTCAGAGAGAAAACCTTTAATACAAACGGCCTGAGATCTGTTACTTATATATGATTTCACCCAGCGTAGCAAATCACCTTGTATTCCAGCTTTACAAAGTTTATTAATGAGCATACTGTGATTAATTTTGTCAAAGGCTTTGGAGAAGTCTGAATAAATTACGTCTACTTGATGTTTATTGGCCATGGATTTCAACAAAAAATTTACAAAAGTTACCAAATTAGTGTCCACTGATCGTCCACGTATGAAGCCATGTTGAGATGGTGTAATAAAATTTTTTACTAAAAAGGACAACTGGCCAGCCACTATTTTCTCTAATATTTTACCAATAACACATAGTTTCGAAATCGGTCGATATTGAGTAATATCGCTAGTTTTATCAGTTTTAGGGATGGGAGTAATCAAGGACTTTTTCCATATATCTGGGAAATGTCCAGTGTTTAAAGATAGGGAAAAAATATGTGTGATGGGAATGTATAACTTATCTGCACATTTAGATATAAACAAAGGATGGATACCATCATACCCGGCTCCCTTTCTGACATCAACACTTTTTAATTCCTTTAATACCAAACTTGGAGATATATGTATATTATTAACGTTTAATATTGTATTTAGACTGGAGGTAGACGAACCATAGCTTGAATCATCATTGAAAGGAACACTAGGTTCTATAAAAACTGACTTGAAGTAATTGTTAAATAAGTTACAAATTGCTACGCTATCACTACTGGTAATGTCATTGAAACACATTTTTTGTGGCATACTACGGTTACCTATCTTAGACTTTACATAAGTCCAAAAGTAGTTCGGATTTCTTCTAATATTTTCTTCGGTTAGCCTTGTATAGGTTTCATAACAGGACTTTTCAAGTTTTTGAGCTCTGCGCCTTAAAACAGAAAAAGTATAATAATCCATATCGTTTTTGTAACGTTTCCAATTGCGGTGATATGTACGTTTTTCATTTAGTAACTTTATGAGAGGACGTGTGACCCAAGGTGCATATCTGGTGTTTGAAACTATTTGCCTGAGTGGAACATATGTATGTATTAATTTATTTAAAACGGAATAAAAGTATTTTACAGTAGACTCTAAATCATTTCGACACTGGAATTCTTTAAACCAATTTATCTTTTCAAGCTCTAAATTAATTTTATGATAATCGGCCAAGTGAAATGCACGTTTACAAGACTTAGAATTCGCATTGAATGATTTATGAGAGGGTATAGATAAGTCAATATCTAAAGCTGGATGGTGTCCGTCCTCAGGCGTCAAAGGATGGGAGCTACGAGTTATGTGACAGGAAGTGTTGGAAAAAATTAGGTCAAGAAATTTCCGATTTGCATTTTCTATAGTGTTTAATTGCTTTAATTGTGCAAGATTCATGAAATCGGCTACCACGGATGATAAATTATCACCATTTGTTAGCAAACACATACTGTCACACTTAGAATCGTATTCCCATAGGCCGTTTGTAACATTAAAATCACCTAGAATAACAAAAATGGTTGCCTGTAAAGTCGGTTTTACGGGCGAAGATTTTACGTGACAACGTCTTTTTCTCGGTAGAATATTTATTGATATGAATATAATTAAATTGCACAATAGGAACAAGGAATTGAATGAAAATAAGAATTGCACAAATTTTAACTATAGAAATATATTTTGTTTACTAAAACATTGTACATGTAATGACGAATCTAAGCACTCCATATTTTCACTACAGACACAGCTGACGATACTTTAACCACACGTGTGAACTTGTATTGTGACGCTTTCTTGTTTTTCCAACGCCAAGAACGTTCGAGAAAGACAAAGACAGAGACACAAGCATGCGCCGATTCAATGCGCCTAATTCTCTAGTGCTGCGCGCGCACCGTTACGTTACCGGGCGTTACACTTTTTCATAAGTGACTCCCAGCCGCAACCTAATTTAAGACGTTGTCACGTCAAAATAAGAAAAATCGTATTTTGCCTGCTCTCGATTGTCGAGCTCGTCAAGACGATTCCTCTGACTCCAAACACGGGGGGTTTACTTTAAGAAATGACGGAGTTATGCCTGGACAAATATTTTAGGGGAGAGAGGGAGGAATTTGGGGATTTGGTTGGGGCCAATCTGTAGAGCTCACCGAGCCGGTTCCAAAGATACCAAACTCGGTGGGTCTACGATCTATATTGGCCGAGATAGGATTGGGGGGGGGGTGAGGTAAATTTTCGGGGTGGGGGTAAGGGAGGGGGGGGGGAGGAAGGTTTCGTGGGGAAGCTAACTTAAATTAATTTTTTGGAGGTAAAATATTTTTTTTTGGGGGGGTAATTTTTTGCGTAATTTGGGATTTCTGGCGGGGTCAATTTGTAGCCCTCACCAAGACGGTTCCGAGGATACCAAACTCGGTGGGTCTACGACCTATGTTGGCCGAGATAGGATTGGGGGGGGTGAGGTAAATTTTCGGGGTGGGGGTAGGGGAGGGGGGGGGGGTAGGTTTCGTGGGGAGGCTAATAGGCACTATTTCGGAATAAGGGTGGGGGAAGGCAGGGGGGGGGCTATGGGACAATTTTGGAAAAAGTGGGTGAAACTGAAAAATAATTCTCTAGTGCTGCGCGCGCACCGTTACGTTACCGGGCGTTACACTTTTTCATAAGTGACTCCCAGCCGCAACCTAATTTAAGACGTCGTCACGTCAAAAATATCAGTAGGGTGAAGATCGATAAATTCATAAACATTATTAAAGAAATCATTAAGTCGGCTGAGGTGATTGGGTCCATGTGGAATATATGTACATACAATATGCAATGCTGAAGCATGCGCTAATAATGTGAAATGAGCGCCAGATGGTGTAAACGGCAGTCGCGAAGACTGGTGCGGCGCGTCAGATGATCTGAGTGGAACTGTTACCCACAGCTCTTCGGCGCACTTGGTTGCGTGCGGTACGCCGGTTGCAAGCGTGGATTCGAGTCCCCGACGCACGGCTATTGCCACGCCCCCTCCACGCGACCGGCCGCTAGCAACGGCATTTCTATCCTTACGATATACAATAAAGTTATCACTAAAAAATGCATTACTATAAAAATTATCTGTTAGCCACGTTTCCGTGAGACAAATTATATCATAAGTGCAGTGTACAGTTTGAGACATAAATTCATTATATTTCGTTCGGAGTCCCCTAACATTTTGATATCCAATTAATTAATTTAATTTAGTCATAATTTACAAGAAAGAAAGTATATAAATACCAATATATTCGCACAAAACACCCATACTTCGCCGTTTGTTACAATAACAACCATACAAAATTATATAAGTGCATTTAATAATTAAAATTTGTGGATTGACCGCTTCCACACCATAAATAACGTAAAGAGTGATTATAAATGTTACTGTCAAATTAATCAATATAGTCGATAAAGTTAATTTAAGTTTAAGAAATGTATATTTTAGAGAATACATGTAATGATAAAAATGGAGTAAACAATTTTTAAGACAGCCTCTGTGGCGCAGTTGGTTAGATGCCTCCTGTGAAATGAGTGGCCGCGGGTTCGATCCCCGCACCGAGAGAAATGTTTGTGCAGCCCACAAATATTTCTTCCGGGTCTGGGTGTTTGTGAGACCGAAAAGTCTCTCGTAGTTCCTGATACCCACGACACAAGACTCGATCTTAATGTGGGGTCAGGACTATGTATGTGACTGTTGGGTGTTATTTATTATTTGTTGTATATGTAGGTACATATTATGATTACAAGTGTGACGTGCTGCGTAAACGCACCCGTCTAATGTCAACTGTTTTCCCGCCAATAAATTAGTACGTTACAAGCAAGCGTTGTTTCATTGTGTCCCGTATTACATATATAACAGTGGCGACGAGTACCCATGCGATTACAAACAAAATGACAACTTTTGGAATATTGTCAACATTTGATCATTCCGCACAAGAATGGAAGGCTTATAAAAGCAGATTGTCGCAATGGTTTATCGCGAACGACATCGATGACAAATCCGATGCGGCGGGTAAGAAAAGACGAGCAATCTTGCTGAGCGCACTCACTGAAGCCACGTACAAATTGGCCTCGGACCTCGCCATACCTAAGGATTTGCAAGACGTGCCATATGAAGATATCATTAAGATTCTTGACGACCACTTCACACCAACCAAATGTGGTTTTAGTGAACGGCATAAGTTTTACTCGGCGGTGCAACACCAGGGCGAAACACACCAGCAATGGGCGGCGCGATTGCGCGAGCTCACTGCCGACTGCGGGTTCGCCAATGCGGAGGAATCACTGCGAGACCGATTTGTGTTGGGAATGTTGGCTGGGCCCGAAAAAGAGAAGTTGTTCAGCCACGACACAAAATCCTTGACGCTGGCGAAAGCGGTACAAATAGCCGGGAGTATTCGATCGGCACAGGCTGGTGCCGCTGCCTCGGCTGGCTTTGAGCGTGTGGAGCAGCAGTTGTTCCGGATCGACCGAGCCGGGCGCGGCGGCAGCGAAGCAACCCGTGCAGTAAAAGCGAAGTGTACAGTGTGCGGTCGTTCTAACCATACTACCACACAGTGCCGGTTTATTAATTGTAAGTGCAAAAGGTGCAATAAAAAGGGTCATTTACGTAATATGTGCGATAATGTGAAATACGTGGGTGTAAGAGTTGTGAATGAACATGAGGACGATGACGGTAAGTTACTTAACATTCGCTCGGTGCGTGGAGAACCCATGACAGAATTTGTAACCGTAGGCGGTATTCAATTGAAATTTGAAGTGGATACTGGATCTGCCGTAACGGTTATTAATAAAAAAACATATGATCAATATTTCAGTAATATACCAATGTCAATTACAGGAAAACGATTGTTATCATATACAGGCAATGTCATGAAATGCGTGGGAACAATAAAAGTACCTATAGAATACAATAGCCGGCTGCTTCCTATAGACATCTATGTAATCCGAGACGGAGGTCCACCTTTACTAGGTCGTGATTTTCTCAGTGCTTTTCAATTACAACTTAATCATTGCAATTTCGTTATTAATGACAGCAGCGAAACTGGGGACTTACAAATTCGTTTCCCCAACGTATTCGCAGATAAATTAGGTAGGTTTAATAAATACGAGGTGAAACTTAAGTTAAAAAACGATGCAAAACCCATTTATTTTAAAGCGCGTCCGTTAGCATTTGCATTGCGCGACCGAGTAGATAAAGAAATAAACCGCTTAGTTAGTTTAGGCATACTCAAACCAGTCGATCACGCTGAATACGCGTCACCTATTGTTCCGGTATTGAAACGTGACGGGTCCGTCCGTATATGCGCCGACTACTCGGTGTCAATTAATAAGCAACTTATGATAGAACAATACCCATTACCCACAGTTAACGAATTGTTCGCTAAGTTGTATGGAGGTCATCAATTTTCGAAATTAGACCTTTCTATGGCCTATAATCAGTTCGTATTAGATGAAGAATCACAACGTATAACTTGTATCAATACCCACCGCGGCCTTTTTGTATATACGCGTATGGTATTTGGCCTTTCAAGTGCACCAGCAATTTTTCAACGAGCGATGGAGTCAATTTTGTCGGGTATTGACGGGGTGTTGTGTCTATTGGATGACGTATTAATTACAGCCGACAACAGTAAACTGCATTTAGAAAGACTTTATACGGTTTTACAAAGATTGCAAGACGGTGGTAGGTCTCTCATATGTGAGAGGCCATCTGGGTAGGTACCACCGCAATGTCTATTTCTCCCGTGAAACAACACTGCTTAAATGCACTGTTGTGTTTCGGATTGAAGGACATTGTAGCCAGAGCAACTACTGGACATATTGAGACTTAACATCTTATGTCTCAGGATGGCGAGCGCAGTGGAATGTTGCTACTGTTCATGAGCGGTCGTATCGCTTACCATCAGGCGAACGGCTTGCTCGTCTCGCCATTCAATGCAATAAAAAAAAAAAAAAAAAAAAAAAAAAGACGCGGGACTTACATTGCGAAAAGATAAGTGTGAGTTTTTTAAGGACGAAATTAATTACCTAGGATATGTCATTAATAAAGATGGCTTAAAAAAATCACCCGACAAAGTGAAAGCAATTATAAATGCGCCGCTCCCGGACAATATAAACAAGTTACAATCATTTCTGGGACTTGTTAACTACTACCGAAATTTCGTCCCCAATGCATCCAGTGTCTTAAGCCCTTTATATGATCTATTAAAAAAGGGGGTTAAATGGACATGGAATAAGTGCCATAATGATGCATTCTGTCAAATTAAATCATTATTAGCGTCTGATAAAGTTCTTACACACTACAATGCCCAGTCAAAGTTAATTTTAACTGTTGACGCGTCTCCAAATGGTCTAGGGGCAGTGTTGTCGCAAGTGGGTGAAGATGGTGTCGAAAGGCCAATATCATTCGCATCGCGTACATTAAATTCGGCAGAAAAACGCTATGCACAAATACAAAAAGAGGCCACGGCGATAATTTTTGGTGTGAAACGATTCCACCAATATTTGTACGGCCGGGCAAATCCTTTTATTTTGCGAACTGACCATAAGCCACTTGTAACAATTTTTGGACCTTATCGAGGTATACCTGAAGTATCGGCAAACAGATTGCAAAGATACGCAATTTTTCTTAGTGCATACAATTACGTCATCGAATACATTCGTAGTGCCGATAATTGTGCGGATTATTTGTCTCGCGCGAGCCTACCGGACGCCGGCGACGACGCGAGGGGGCGAGGAGATGCGCATGCGCCGGGCGCCTCGACCGCCGGGGCCGACGATCGCGCAACATACGTTAACTTTGTTTTTGAGGGAATTATGCCGATTACCTTAGATCAGTTACGCGAATATACGCTCAAAGATGCCACTTTGGATAAAGTTATTCAATACGTGTTACAGGGTTGGCCAAAGAAAGTCAATAATTTGTGGTTGAAACCCTATCATAAATGTAGAACACAGTTGGCATATGAAAACGGATGTCTTATGAAAAGTCATAAAGTAGTCATACCCCAAGCTTTGCAAGCGACTATATTAAAAGAATTACATCAATCTCATTTGGGTATGGTGAAAACAAAGGCAGAGGCGCGTTCGCGATTTTGGTTTCCGGGCATAAATGAAGCAATAGAAAAAATGATAGGCGCATGTAACATTTGCATTCAACTGAGGAGTACACCGCCACGTGCGCCGCTCGCAACATGGAAATTTCCATCAAAACCCTTCCATAGACTACATCTTGATTTTTTAGGGCCGGTTGACAATCGAACATACTTAATAATTGTAGACGCTTACTCTAAATGGGTGGAGGTATATGATACATCCAATTCTTGCGCTTCAAGTGTCGTAATTGAAAAGCTTTGCGAATTTATGTCTCGTTTTGGTTATCCCAAGGACTGTAGTCAGTGACAATGGGTTAGCTTTCACATCACGAGAATTTCAACAATATTGTTTACTTAATGGTATAACACACATGACGTCGCCGCCTTACCACCCGGCGAGTAATGGACAAGCAGAAAGCTATGTAAAAATAATTAAGAAAGGTTTACGATCCAGTTTGCTGTCAATAGATAATAAAAAATTGGAATGGAAGGGCCCCCGTACCCTCCCGGGATGGGCCGCCGAGACCCCACTTCCGGTCACCAACCGGCATGATGGACCCACCCAAGATTATGCGCGGCATGGTGAGGCAGCCTCTTGAGGTGGTTAGCCCCTGTACTATACCGCGGGCGGCCAGCGGTCAACCGTTTCTACGGGTCTCCCTGGCCGGCGGATCAACATTCCTCCTTTCGACAAACGACCGAAAATACCCACACGGTACAACCTCATGCCTGGACTCAAGCCCCTCGAAAAAAACGGAAAACCATGAGCTGATCCCGGAACGCGATCCCCTTATGGAGATCACTATGACGGCCTTTACGCCTTTGTGGACGGTGGTCGCTACCCGGGCGGACACTTAAGTCCTCCCACCACGAACTGTATCACTCATTTGGCACTACCCAGGGGTCAAGTGTAGGGAATCTAGGGTCAAAGCCTACGGACGTGAGTGACGTTAACCCCCTCGAATGAACTCTACTGCGGTAAAGTGTGGTGCGACGGTAAAAAAAGCGAAGACTTGTGGACAGAAGTCGGACGTTCGCAACAAAACCCTTTGATCCGTGTCACAAAAACCGACAACAATCGGATTCGAGGCGAACGCATCTGTGGATGTTAAATACCTATAACAGACGCACAAATCACCTCCTTTATACGTCGGCGGACGCAACCGAATACGACGTCGTGTATAGTAGGCATTAGAAAGACATAAATGCTCAAGGCCATTTGCTCGGGACGTGGCTTATCTTATTTTAATGTTTTATAATTACAAAATATAGGGTTTTAGTACTAAATAATATTATTTATGTGAATTTAGGTATCTATCTATTTATTTATTGAATTAAATATACTGAGATATAAAAATATCTTTACTATACAGTACATTACACCAAATCCTTGCCTTTACTCATTTCCTTTTATTTTCAACACTATTACATCGCAAGTAAAATGAACCGATTCCAGGGATATTGGGTAAACAACACGCCAAGTATATGTTTCACTTGGTATGCAATATGGAAATGAGTAACTATTCACTCCAATGCGCTCTCTTTTGCCGTCAAGGTCTTTTTAGGTTATCGGTATTAAATCGGTTCCCGTATATAAGGGTAACCTTTATAATTTGCATTGGTTACCGTCATAACGGGTCCCCAAATCTTAAAGGTAACCGAAATTGGTCGATACCGGTACCGTTATGTGCAACCGGTTTCGATCCCTGCCATCGAGGTATCTTTACATCGGATAACCTCCGACTGCTCATCATCCATCCTCAGCCACGTGTTCTGAGCGCACCACGTGTGAGGAGAGGTCAACGTAACGGCGAGCATTGCTGTAATATGACTCCCTGGGTCGCCCGGTGCCCGTCGTTGCGCAATACGCGTGTGTGACGAAATATTTCCAATTTAAATCATTTTTATTTGAAGTGCCTAAAAAATAAAAATCTCAGTGAAAAGTGAATATTTCCAAATTTTCAAGCTAGAAGATTTTTTTTTTCCAAGATAACTGAACTGAACTCAATTCATATATTTTCTTTTAATTAATTAATTTATAACTTTTACAATTTTTATACACATTTTTAATTACATTTTTGTTTAAAATTATTGTGCATGCTGTTGTCTGATGTTCTGTAGTGCTTTATCAAAATAATTACATATTTAATTTAATGCCTCTAAAAAAAGAGAATTCAGAAGAAAACGCATCTTCTTATAATTCAAACTATTCAGAGGACAGTGCAGTTCCCAAACAAAAAGTTAAAATGGCTGACAAAATTACGCTTTCTGTCCTCACTAAATTAATTAAGCCATATAATGGTGATCGTGAATTGTTACCAGCATTCTTAACTAACTGTGAAAATGCTATGGCACTTGCTACCACAGAACAACAGAATGTTTTATGTAAATACGTAATCTCGCAATTGGAAGGCAAAGCACAGCTAGCGTGTTGTTTAAAAAAATTTAACAGTTGGTCAGAAATAAAACAGTTCCTCAAAACTACATTTGGTGAGAAAAAGCATTCCACCCATCTATTAGTTGACTTACAACACTGTAAGCAATTGCCTTCCGAAGACGTGATGCAGTTTTCAATACGTGTTGAATCATGTCTAACCAGGTTGCAATCTGACATCCATTATAGCTGCGAAGATGATAAAGAACTTATAGGTCGCATAGCCGCAATGGAAGATTTAGCCCTCAATACATTCTTGTTAGGGTTGAACTCTAATTTTTCCCATATTGTGCGATGTAGAAACCCCAAGACCTTGTCTGAAGCGATTACACATGCTGTTGAAGAGGAAAAGTTGTTTAACTTGTCAAAACTTTCCTCTAGTTCTAATAAACAATGTACAACTTGTAATAAGACCGGTCATGTCGCTTCAGAGTATTATAAAAATAAAAATAAACATTTTTCTCCTAATTCCCATCATCTTAATTCGTCAAATCATATTGGACAAAATAATTTTAATTATAATCCAAATAAATCAAATTCACATTATAGTCCAAATCATTTTTGTGCGTATTGTAAAAAACGTGGTCATTTGATAAGCGAATGTCGGAAACTTAAAGCGAAAAATAATAATAGCTCGCGCAATGACCCACGTAACTCTACACTATCCAGTGCACATACACCGAACACAAATAACGTGTCGAGTAATAATAATTCTAATGTGCACCATGTTGACACTACTATTGATAACGATAGTTTAGTTAATAATTTAAACTAAATAGGGTTCCGGTCCCGTGTCTGCCGAAACCTTCTAATCATTTAAATGACACGAAATCTTATTCTAATTCCTGTGTTCCTAAATTATTTTCAACACAGGTTAGTGCATTCAAAGACACTCTGTGTCCTTTAAACCGTGTTCCTAAATTCTTTCAAACACAGGTTAATGCACATACAGAGACTTCTGAGTCGTTTAATAAAAAGTTAAATTGCAGTCCCTCATCTCGTGATGAATCGAGTCTTTTATCTAGGGATTACTCACGTGAGAAAACATTTACTATTAACTATATTAATAATAAAGTTTCTCTTCACGTTTATTTAAAAATAAAAACCGACTTCAAAACAAAAATCCACTAAAAACCAAAATAAAATAAAATAATAACTACCACTCCAAAGCAAAAAAATAATATTTATTTCATGGAGCTCGTGCATGTTGATTAATTTGCTTAATGACTTGACTAGCCAACAAATCAAAATATATGCGTAACATATTGAAGGCGGGCCGCCCAGTACCACAGTAGCCAGTAGACAATTCACCTCCGACAGTCTGACCCTAATTGCCGGCCACCAGGCGCTATCGAAGGCTCCCTCTATGTCCAATGATATGAGCACAACGATCTTTTTCTCATTTATTTTTGCTCTGATGTGTTTCATTAGGACATAGAGGGAGTCCTCGGTGCTCCTTTGGGGCATAAAGCCAAACTGTCGGGGGCTCGTCCTCGGGTGTAGATGCCACCTCACTCGACCCACCACCATCTTCTCCAGAATTTTTCCCATCACTGGCAAAAGGCCTATAGGTCGGTAGGACTTTGCCTGTGTATAGTCCTCCTTGGCCGGCTTACGGAGGATAACCACCGTAGCCTGCTTCCAGATGGTCGGGAAGTGGCCAAGCTCTAGGCACTTATTTGCCAGTGATAGGAACAATTCCGGGTGGCTATCTATTGCTTTTTTGCAGATGTCTGATGTAAGTCCATCTGCTCCCGGTGCCTTCTTCGGATTGAAGCTGTTGGTGGCCGCATGTAGTTCATCGATCGTAAATGGTGTGTCATGTGTTTCATCATTGACTACGTCATTTACTCGAGCGGCTGCTTCTCTTATTCTCTGGTGGTCTGAGTTATCTTCCTGCGGGTTGTCTTCTGGGTAGAATGTTACTGCCAGCATTTCCGCCGATTCCCTTGCACTCAGGATCGTATTTCCACTTTTCAATGGCAGGTCCTCGTGTTTTCTGGACACCCTTCCTATGCATCTATAAATGCCGTCCCAGATATTTTCCCTGTCTTGGGTTTTACAATACTCCTTCCAACTTTCAGTCTGTGCCCTCTTGGCTTCTAACTCATATCTTTCTTTTGATTGCAGGTACTCAGCGACGACCTTGGATCTTCGGACCGGCGCAGCACATCGGATTCTTCTCTTCCTGGTGGTGACTTCTTTCTTCATTCTGGCGAGCTCCTTGGACCACCATGGTAAGTTAATTTCATTTTTAGTCTTTTTTATTGGTTTTGTTTCTTCGCATGTTTTTACTATTATTTCTGTATATGTTTCGACTATTTTATCTATTTCTATTTTGTTTTTAATTTTACTTATGTCTCCTTCTGTTACTTTGCCCTCCTCTATGCTCTCTTCTAATTTTCTATTAAATTGGTCCCAATTTGCTTTCCTTGTGTTATATTTTCTTGTGGTTTTTGAATTTAATTTTTTGTATTTTACTTTTGTTTTATTTATTTTATATACAATGCTGTTGTGGTCGGAGCTCGCCATCGTGGTATCAACTCGCCAGTCCTCCACTAGGTTGAGAAGGTCCTCTGTGCACGCCGACACGTCAATGTGGCTAGTGAGGAGCCTTCCTCCTCGGACTGTCTCAAATGTTGGTAACAGGCCGTCGTTGAGCACCTGCAATCCGTGTTCCTCCAGCATTCCCGCCATTGATTCCCCCCTGGAGTCAGTGCTCCCACTGCCCCACCACACGCTTTTCGCGTTGGTGTCGCCCCCTATGAGGATTCCACGGGATCCCAGTTTTTCAACTATGTTCCCCAGTTGCTCCAAGTATGGCCCTATGGGTTTATCGGGTTCAAAGTAGAATGAGATGACCGCTAATTCTCGGGTCCCGGTAAGGATCTTCACCACTGCGATGTTTGTTGTGGTGAGGGTCGGGCATTGGGTCACGATCAAGCCATCATTGAACACCGCAATGGCTGACTTGACCACGGCCCCCTGCCCGTTGTCACCCTGGAAGATCCTTACCCCCCAGTGGTCTCTCATCCTACCCTGACCCCCCACGTAGGGCTCCTGGAGAAGCGCAAAGTCGACCCTTCGCTGTTTGGCCTCCAGAAGAAACTCTAGCGTAGCCAGCTGTTTCCTCTGGAGGTTAGCTTGCGCCACGAATGTCGACCCCGCGCTTGCTGGGGAAGAAGTCTGATCTGGGTTCCTGGGATCAACCTTAGCAATACGCCACGGCGGATCTCGCCAGGGATCCCACTTCCTCCTCACAGGGCACTCTGGGCTAAAAGCATTGTGTTCGGTTCCGCCGAGCTTAGCTTTAGCGCAATTGCAGCACGTCGGGGGCGCCCTCGCCAGCCAGTCGGCACATTCCGACTTATGGTGAGCACCCCCGCAGTGGCTGCACGCATCCACCTGCTCCTGGCAGAACCGCTTCCCATGCCCATAGCCCAGGCAGCGAGAGCACTGAATCAGGGGGGACTGGTCTTCGACCCTGATTCTTTGCACGTCGATGTGGACCGACCCCGCCTCTGTGAGCCGCTTCCACACCGTCGACGGAACTTGGACCGCTACATGAGACGCGTGCGGGTTCCGCGCCCTTCTCCTGAATTTTACCTTCAGGCACGCGCCGTCCCCGCACAGGTCTCCGAGCAGGTCCTTGTTCTGGACAACGAGTGCTCGCACTATGTCCTCATCCGTATTATAGGCGAGGACGTCCCTCAGCAGGACCAAAGGCTCCTTATTTTTCACTTCCTCTATGTTGAGTTCTTTCCCCGCTGTTCTAATCTTATTCTTTACTCTCCCAATCTCCTCTTTCGACTTGCACCCAACTATTACCTTTCTGTCTTTTCCCTTTCGTATCCTATCGATTTTTATTCCCTCTTCCCTTGCGTTTAGTGTTGTTCTAATTTTTTCAAATATTTCTTCTCCGGTTGCCTTCTGGTCTGATGCCGTTATGACTATGAAGTGCATTTCTGTGTGTTTTTGTTGCCCTTTTTTAGGGCCTGTCAATGCATCTGCATAAGTTCTTCCTTCCTTCATTTCTTCCCTATGTGTCTTTATTTCCTCCTTCAGTCTTTCCATTTCTTCTTTGTGTTTTCCTAGCATCTCATTGTGTTCGTCTAGTTTTTTAAGGAGCTGTTAGTGTTTGGTCCAGTCCCCTATTCCCGGTTCCTTCCTTTTTGCTAACTCCGGGCTTTGGATCAGGTCTACTCCCTTTTTCTGATCCTTTTTCCTTTCCCCTTCAACTTCTACTACGAGCCTGTACAGCTTCTCTGTGGCCTCGAGGACGTCATTTTTAATCTCGGTTTTTGTATTTCGGCTATTGCTCATCTGTAGCTTAATTTTCATAAGACAAGCTTTTGCCTCAGCTACCCTGCTCATACCTCCAGCGTTCCCGGGCGGCGAGGCTGTCGAGGCTGCTCGTTTTGTCTGCCCTTTTGCTTCTCCTTGAAGGCCCCTGGGCTTTGGTTTCGCAGGCCCGGCCGTGCCGGTCCCTTCTGGTCTATCCATCTGGGACTCCAGGCTCAGTCGCGCCTGCGCAACCTTTGACCCTGGCCTTTCTATTGGGCTTTGTTCCTTTTCTGGGGTCTTACTTTTTTCCCTGGTCTCCTTTGCTGGGGTGCGGAAGCCAAACATTTTAGTGAAGGGCCAGAGATGATGTTAGGGGAATGCGTCAGAACGTTTAAAATTTTTCCCATAAGTGTATAGGGCTTGTGGGAAGTCAACTACCTACTACTGTGTTAGTGAGTGTAAAGGCTCACTAACTGTCAAAACCTTATAATAACACTACCTCTTATTTTACAGGTAAAAAGCAGCTCGCCGTGTGCGCTCGGGTGTTATCCCGGTATTAACCAGGTAAATAAATTAGTAAAGAATTTTTATACAATGTCTTACTATCTAATACTAATATTGTAGAGATTTAGATTGAGTTGACCAGTTTTAGGATTTAGGGTTTGAAAGCGGAAGTGGAATTTAGGGACTTTGGCGGGGCAGTATTGTAGCCCTCACCGAGCCGGTTCTAATGATACCAAACTCGGTGGGTCTACGATGGATAGGTAAGGAGATAGGACTAGAGGGGGTGAGGTAAAATTTGGGATGGGGGTATCAGGGGGGGGGAGATGTTTCACGAGGAGACGATTGGACTATGATTTTGGAAAAAGTGGGGAGGGGGGAGTTTGGGACGGAATTTGGGGATTCTGCCTGGGCCAATCGTTAGGTCTCACCGAGCCGGTTCCAATGAACCCAAACTCGGTGGGTCCACGACTGGTACCCGCGGAGGTACGATTAGGGGGTGGCGCCGCGCAGCGCCTACATTCCAGCTTTATTTAATATTTTTTTGTTTAAATTCATCTTTAAGATGTCATTCTCTTATAAACACAATATTAGTTTGTATTTTTTTTTATTATTGTAACACTCAAATCACTATTTTCTTAATTTTTATTGTCTATGTCAATTGTCTATGTCAATTGTCAAAAATATTCACTTTTTTTAAAATGTCACAATCACAACCAACGTAGTGATTTAAATTCTTTTTGATCACAACCACTTTTTGTAATCACAACTATGTAAAGGCTCAAGCTGCCATTAAAACAAGTTTCCACACAAATTTCGGGTTTATTTTCCACAAAAATACGACTCGCAAGTGTCTGATCAGCAGACATGATTTGGCGACCGTGACAGGACAAAAGATTCAACAAGCATTTCCAATGGATTCACACAACTTTTAAAAGAAGAAGGATAAGAACAAGCATTTCAAAATTTTCAAATCAACAATCGAGAGGACGCATCTCCGAGATTCGGCACCGTCAGGATCAGGCGATTAAGCATGCAGACTTAGTCACGTCCACGGCAGCAATCTTCCGCAGAGATAAGTGTTCCTATCCATTCATATCCTACTCATTTATCATTCATCAGACCACATATTTCAAAGAACATAACATTGCCTTTACTGCGCACATAAAGGTCAGGAAGATCATCCATAACAGACATCTTGCAAATAGTGAGTGTGCGCACGCACATGTGCATACCCACATTTAGTTATTTCTTAATTTTTACTCGTCTTGCTAAAATTTCCAGACACGGGGAAGAAATACGGCCTCCAGTTTGATCAATACGCAGTAGTTAACCAGTTTTTACGCCGCAGTGGTCAACGAAAAGACGGGAGTGATATTACGCGCCAATTATTGTAAACAAGTGCCAGCTGAGTGGGCAATTTTTTATTTGTATTTTTTTTTTTCTATTTTCATTAGAATGACTACCGAAACTGATAGGTTTAACAGTGCTAAATTCAAAGATTTAAGTTTGAAGCGAAGTTCAATTAAAGGTCAAATAACTAAATTTAAAAATTATTTATCTACTTTGCAATCTGAACAACTATCCAATATTCAAGTAGTGGAGTTGTCATTGAAATTAAGTAAATTTGAGAATTTGTCTTCTAAGTTTGATGATCTTCAAACTGAAATTGAAATTGTAAACTACAACAATTTAGATACAGAAATTAATCAACGTGATGACATTGAGCATGACATTATCTCTTGTATGGCAATAGCCAAAAACTTAATAGAAGAGGCGAATAGTCAAACAGAATTACATCGCAACTCTTCACCATTCTCATGCCATCATGATTCTGATCAGATAGGCTTTAAATTACCGCGTATTGAAATTTCAAAGTTTGACGGACAATATTATCGCTGGCTTGAGTTTCGAGATACCTTTCAGGCATTAGTCCATAAAAATGAACGCATTTCTGACATTCACAAATTTCATTATTTGTTATCATATCTTGAAGGAGATGCAGCACGTATTATTTCAAATCTCGAAGTTTCATCATCTAATTATAAAGAGGCATGGTCATTACTTTGTGAACGATATGACAATAAAAGGCTGCTTATTAATTATCACATCTCTCAATTATTTAACATGAAGCCAATAATCAATGAATCCGAGCGTTCTTTAAGATATTTAAGTGATCATGTAAACAAAAACCTGCGTGCATTGGCTAGCTTGGGACAACCCACTGACAAATGGGATATATTAATTGTGTTCATGATGTCATCAAAACTAGACTATCAAACATTGACAAAATGGGAAGAAGTTCGTAATTCTTTTAATGATGTCCCAACCTTAGCTCAATTTCATAAGTTCTTGACGGATCGTGCAGATGTCTTAGAAGCATTAAATCGCAATAAATGTGATAATAATACAAATAAAATCACAAAGTTTATGTTTCGCTCTGGTCAAAATTTTAATCAACAACATACACACCCTAATAAAAAACAACGTAACACTCATTTCAATCACAAACAAGATAGAACTCCTCAAGTTAAAAGTTTTATTGTCAATCAGTACTTACAAAATAAAATTAGTTGTATTATTTGTAATAATCCACACAGGATTTATTCATGTCCTACATTTAAAAACAAAACTGTTCAAGAAAGATGGGCTGATGTCAAGAGATATGATCTCGGTCCTAATTGCTTACGCCATGGCCATCAAGTAACTGATTGTTCATTAGGTCCTTGCACTTTTAAAGAATGTGGACAGCGTCACAATTCCCTTTTGCACCAATCACATGCTGTATCCACAAGCCCGGCTGAAGTGCTAGCGGCTTTCTCAAAGCAATATCAGTCTAGTCCCATATTTTTAACCACTGCTGTCATTGAGGTATCAAACCCATTGACTTCTTGTTCTGAGAAGGTACGTGCTCTCCTGGACAGCGGCAGTCAATCTTCATTCATAACAAGAAACCTGAAAAATAAATTACAATTAGACACAATTCATATAAATAAGTTAAACATAATTGGAATAGGAAAAAGTGTATATGATAACGTTACTGAATATTGCAACATAACACTACATTTAATTAATGAGCCTTATCATATTAATTTGTCTTGTTTAGTGCTTGATGAACTGACAGGTGAGCTACCCAAAGCTTCTGTAAACATTAAACATATTAATTTTCCTACTAACTTAATGTTGGCAGACCCCAATTTTAATTTTCCAGGTAGGATAGATGTCATTATTGGTGCAGACATATTTTGGGAAATTGTAGGTACAGAACAGTATTCATTAGGTCCCAAGAACCTAAAATTAATACAATCAAAGTTTGGTTGGCTTGTAGCTGGACCTGTGCAAGCTAGTTCTACACACATTCATTGTAATCATTCATCAATTTCAAATCAGTCACATCAGTCAGATTCAATGACAGATATTAGTCAGAAGTTGTCAAAATTTTGGGAACTGGAAGAGCATCCAAAAAAAAATACATTAACTCCAAGTGAAAGGCTATGTGAAGAACATTTTATTGCAAACACTACACGATTGAATTCAGGAAGGTTTTGCGTTAAGTTACCATTACTTGACAATCCTAACTGTCTAGGTGATTCATATAATTTAGCCAAGAAACGATTACTTAATCAAGAAAAACGATTTCGCAAAAATCCTGAACTCAAGCAACAATACACTGAAATCATTAAAGAATACGCTGAGCTAGGCCATTTGTCTGAATCATCTGTCGCAAAACCGACACCAAATTATTTCTTGTGTAATCACGCAGTATTTAAGGACACAAGTGAGTCCACCAAAATTCGAATGGTGTTTGATGGCTCTGCTCCAACCTCGTCTGGTAGATCACTCAATGATATTTTAATGGTAGGCCCTAATGTGCAAGATTCTCTTTTCTCCATTTTGATTAGGGCCAGACAGTACAAATATCTTCTCACTGGTGACATCGAAAAGATGTATCGTCAAGTGAGTTGTCACAGTGACGATCAAAATCTGCAACTGATCTTGTGGAGAGAAGACGAATCGCACCCAATTAAAACGTACAAATTAAATACCGTCACTTACGGAACAGCAAGTGCGAGTTATTTAAGTACCCGGTGCCTATGGCAGGTTGGAGAGGAGTGTAGGGACGAACTTATTAGATCCGTTATCCAACATGACTTCTATGTTGATGATCTCATAACCGGCTCAAATGACGAGAATGAATTACTCCACATTAAAAATTCTCTCTCAAATGTATTAAAGTCTGCTTGTTTTCCATTACGGAAATTTAGAAGTAACCTATCAAACATTTTACATCATGATATAAATGATCAGAGACAAATTAATTTTGAGTGAATCATCGACCATGCTTGGTTTAGGTTGGCATCCTTCAGGTGATCAACTATACTTCCCAACAGGGCCCCCGCTACCATATGTGCGAAGTGTGCAATACACACGGGCGCCATCCTTTAGGGGCGCCAAAATCCAGGGCCCAAAAAAAAGTTTGCCAAAAAAAAAAAACTAAAGTCATACATCCATCCATCAGCCAAAGGAAGTCCACTGCTGAACATAGGCCTCCCCCAATGATTTACACAGAGACCTGTTGAAGGCAGCCTGCATCCAGCGCCGTCCCGCGACCTTTACCAGGTCGTCTGACCACCGTGTGGGTGGATGTCCTACACTGCGTTTTCCGCTACGTGGCCTCCATTCGAGCACTTTTCGAACCCATCGGTCATCAGTTCTCCGCGCTATGTGCCCATTGCCACTTCAACTTGCTCTTCCGCTGGGCTATGTCGGTTATTTTAGTTCTCCTATGGATATCCTCATTTCTGATTCAATATCGTAGGGAAACCCCGAGCATAGCCCATAGCTCGTTGAGTGACTTTGAGCTTCCTAATAATGCCCATAGTGGGAGGCCACGTCTCCGTGCCGTAAGTCATCACTGGCAACACACAACTATCGAAGACTTTCGATTTAAGGCACTGAGATATTTTGGACGAGAAGACGTCGCGTAGTTTCCCGAACGCTGCCCAACCGAATTGGATTCGACGATTGACCTCTCTCTCGAAGTTGGACCTGCCTAACCGGACCACTTGTCCTAAATAGACATATTCATCAACAACTTCAAGAGTCGAGCTCCCAACACCGATTCGGGTGGGCACAACATGGACATTCGACATGATTTTCGTTTTGTCTATGTTCATTTTAAGACCCACCCGTTGGGAGACTCGATTGAGGTCTTCAAGCATAGTGCTAAGGTCTTCCAGCAATTCTGCCAAGACTACAATATCACCGGCAAACCGAAGGTGAGTGATATACTCTCCGTTGATGTTGATGCCGAATCCTTTCCACTGCAAGAGCTTGAAGGCATTTTCCAGCGTGGCAGTGAACAGTTTCAGAGATATGACATCTCCCTGTCTCACGTCTCTCTGTAGTGGAATAGCTTTCGTACTCTGATCCTGTACTCGGACCGACATTGTGGCGCTGTTGTATATACACTTCAACACTTCGATGTACCGATAGTCGATATGGCACCGCTGGAGAGACTGTAGCACAGCCCAAGTCTCGATCGAATCAAAGGCTTTCTCATAGTCCACAAACGGTAAACAAAGCGGCAAGTTATATTCCTCGGTTTTTTGTATAACTTGCCGAAGTGTATGGATATGGTCTATGGTACTAAAGCCTTTTCGGAAATCGGCTTGTTCGGGAGGCTGAAAGTCATCAAACCTGCGTTCGAGACGATTTGTGATGACCCTCGAAAACAACTTATAGACATGGCTCAGGAGCGAGATGGGCCTGTAGTTCATCAGCAAGGTGTTATCACCTTTTTTGAAAAACAAGACCACCACGCTCCTGCTCCATGCCTCCGGCGTTGAGCTCTCGAGAAGAACAGAATTGAAGAGCCTCTGAAGGACTTTCAGTATTGGCGTGCCGCCCGCTTTCAGAAGCTCTGAAGTGTTTCCGTCTTCGCCCGGCGCCTTGTTGTTTTTAAGTCGCTTCAGGGCCATCTCAATCTCAAACAAGCTGATGTCCGGGATATCATCGCTAAAGTGTCAGATCAACTCGACTCTCAGTTCTTCGGCTGAGCTAACAGCAGATTGGGCAACCGAGGTGTAAAGCTGTCCGTAGAACCTCTTGATCTCCCTTAATACCTCTGCCCTCGTCGATACCACGCGGCCGTCGTCCATCTTCAGCCTAGACAACTGGCTTTGCCCAATAGACAAGTCTCTTGCAAACACTTGGAACCTCCGTTCTCTATTTCTTGTGAGGCGGCTTCTGGTAAAAAGAGAGTCCTTACTGGTGGTAGGTCTCTGATATGTGAGAGGCCATCTGGGTAGGTACCACCGCAATGTCTATTTCTCCCGTGAAAGAACACTGCGTAAATGCACTGTTGTGTTTCGGATTGAAGGACCTTGTAGCCAGAGTAACTACTGGACATATTGAGACTTAACATCATATGTCTCAGGATGGCGAGCGCAGTGGAATGTTACTACTGTTTATGAGCGGTTGTATCGTTTACCATCAGGCGAACGGCTTGCTCGTCTCGCCATTCAATGCAATAAATAAAAAAGTTCATAGAAAAGAATCCCTCTTTCTCATCATCATGTCCAAATTGCCCCACTTTCAACGCTGCATCGCTGCTCTTGCCCAACTTTGCGTTGAAGTACCTCATAACAACATTGAAGTAAGTTTTGGAAGTATGTATGGCCCGACTTATATCCTCATACATCTCCTCTACTTCTTCATCTGGGTGTGTCGAGGTCGGCGCGTATACCTGTATGACCTTCAACGAATATCTTTTTGATATTCTGAGTATAAGGTATACTACCCTGCTCGACACACTTTCGATGGATACGATGTTGTTGATGACACGAAACCTGTGGACAAGAAATCCGACACCTCCTCGGGACTGTTGGTCGTCCCCCCGGTAGAAGAGCAGGTAACCAGACTTCAGAGTTATCGTATCCTCCCCGATTCTTCGGACAACAAAAAAAAAACAAAAATAATCAATTCATATAATAAAATCGTAACCGGTCGATGTCGATGTCGGTGTATAGAAGATATATGAGAATAACCTTTAGAGTTTTTTCATTACCTGATGATACTCACCCTGACCCTTTTAGTATTTTACAATATATATTTGAAAACAATTTAACATCCACCCTTTCAAATGTATGCATTTCACTAAGAATTCTTCTGACATTTCCTGTATCTGTAGCTTCTGGCGACCGATATTTGCAAAGTTAAAAATTATTTAAGGTCAACAACGCTTCAAGAAAGATTGTCTGGGCTAGCAATATTAGCCATTGAACAAGAAATTTTTGATGGTATAAATTTCAGCGATGTAATTAACGAATTTGTAACAGCATCGTCTCGGAAAATTGCGCTACAGTAGCAAGAGTATTGTAGTAGTGACTCTACTACAACAGCTATTTTTTTATTTTTCTATTGTACCTAGATATCTTTTTTGATTTTATAACAAAGTTACCTAGGTATTTGTTATTAAAGTATCTGCATATTGTAGTATAATTAGGAAGTGATACTTATTTACGTGTTAATGAAAAAGCGCAAAACCTGACACGCCAACTTATTTTGATTATAAAAGAATTACGAATATTATTTTGATTCAAATTTGACCCCTATTTTTATTAGTGGAATCGACTCTACTCACGATTATGAACAAACTAATTTTAGGTACTGCGCTTTCTCAATAACACGTATACATGAGTAACATGTAGACATGAGGCAATATTTCTGTTATTTGTTCCTAAAAAAATGTGATTTTTAGTTTTGGGTTATTTTCTTGTAATTATGAACAACGTGTCTGTGCCCCATTGTAAATGCTTTAAAATGAGTGTCAACAAGAATTCATTATTATTATTTCATTTTGATATTATAATCTAAAAATACATATGACTTTAAAAGTTCAGTTCTTTGCTTTATTTCAAGCACCTACCTACCATAAAAAAAGATAATTCAAAATGCCTTAAGGGGCGCCAAAAAATTTTTTCGCACACAGGCGCCAGTAGCCCTTACGGGGGCCCTGCTTCCCAATCAATCCTATGACAATTAAAGGAGTATTAACAAAGCGGCTTATAATGTCAAATTCATTAAAATTATTTGACCCATTAGGATTATTAAGTCCGTGCGTAATCTTGCCTAAAATCATGCTACAACGATTATGGATTCTTAAACTTGATTGGGATGAACCTGTCCCCCAAGACATACAAGATTCTTGGGACGAGTTTTCAAATAATTTACATCACCTTGCTGATTTACGCATTCCAAGAAACGTAGTTTGTGATGATGAGGAGATTATTGAAGTGCACTCATTCAGTGATGCGTCTCTATGCGCATACGGTGCGTGTATTTATATTAAATCTGTAAATCACAATAAAGATGTCAGTATTCAGTTATTATGTTCAAAATCGAAGGTTTCACCTTTAAAACCCATGACGACGCCCCGTCTCGAGCTTTGCGCTGCCTTGCTTGCTGCTAGATTAACTAAGAGTGTATGCGACTCTATAAAATACAAACCTTCCCGCGTAGTCTATTGGTGTGATAGCAGCGTGGTTTTAGCATGGATCCATAACGTACCTAGAAATTTAAAAACGTTTGTTGCTAATCGCGTTGCTGAAATCTTGGAATTGTCACAGCCGTCGTCTTGGAGGTACGTACCTTCCTCAGAAAACCCTGCTGACCTCGTTTCCCGCGGAGTCAATCCCATTCAGCTCCCAAAGTTAAGCCTGTGGTGGCATGGCCCAATATTTTTATCAAAAGACGAGTCACACTGGCCTAGTTTACATCCAAATATTATAAAAATAGAAAACTTACCTGAAATTAAATCCAATTCATGCGCCATTGTTGAACCATTAATTAATTTTGCAACTTACACCTCATTTACCAAGCTACAACGTTTAATTGCATTTGTTAGAAGATTCATTTTCAACTCAAAAAACCGTCAATCCAAAAGCACTGGTTTTTTAACAACCACTGAATTAAATAATTCATTTAAAAGTCTTTGTTTTATGGCTCAACAAGAGTCATTTTCAATTGAGTATAAAATTTTGAAGCAAAATAAGCCGTTACCCGACAAATCCAGTATTTTATCTTTGTCACCATTTATAGATAAAGAAAATTTAATAAGAGTAGGAGGGAGAATACAAGCTTCTGAGTTTCCTTATGAGAAAAAACATCAAATACTTCTTCATGCATCACACCCTCTAACTAAATTATTTTTTCAACGCGAACACATTCGACAGTTGCATGCCGGTCCACAACTTTTGTTGGCCACAGTTCGAGAGACGATTTGGCCTATAAACGGTAGACACCTTGCTCGTCGCACAGCACATAATTGTCTGACATGCAGACGCTTTCAGGGTAAGACCTTGCAACCCAAAATGGGGAATCTTCCCTCTCACCGCATTACCGTGAATTTTCCTTTCATATCAGTGGGCTTAGATTTTGCTGGTCCATTTTTTATTATTAACCGGAAGGGTCGAGGATCAAAATTGATGAAGTGCTATCTTTGTCTTTTTATTTGTATGCGATACAAATGTGTACACCTAGAAGCAGTAGGCGGTCTGTCCAAAGATGGTTTTATAATGACTCTAAAACGGTTCATTTCTCGCCGTGGCAAGCCAGCGGAAATATTTTCCGACAACGGTCGTAATTTTGTCGCAGCCGCAAAGGAATTAGGGACATTTTTGAAAACAAATAACGAATCGCTTTCTGACTTTGCTGCACAAGAAGGCATAAAATTTAATTTCATTCCTGCGTATTCCCCTCATTTCGGTGGCATCTGGGAGTCAGGCATCAAATCAGCTAAACACCACATTAAACGTGTTATAGGGAATGTTCACATGACATTTGAGGAATTACAGACTTTGCACAAGTAGAGGCAATTTTAAACAGTCGACCTTTGTGTCCCTTATCTTCCAACCCTAATGATTTCCTATCCCTATCCCCAGGACACTTTCTCATTGGGAGAACGCTCACTACATTCCCATCTCCAGTTTTTGAAGATATGGAGCCTAACAGACTGAAGCGGTATCAAAGATTGGAGCAGATACGTCAACATTTTTGGCGTCGTTGGCAAGGCGAATACATTCATGAACTACAGAAACGTCAAAAATGGAAAAGGGATGCTCCACAGCTCACAGTGGATGATTTAGTCTTAATAAAGGATGAGAATTTGCCACCCTTGTGTTGGCGCCTCGGAAGAGTGAGCAAATTGTTTCCGGGACCAGACGGAGTAGTACGAGTGGCAGATGTCAAAACAGCAGCAGGCTGCCTTCGACGATCAGTAGTACGCTTGTGCCCTCTTCCCAGTCCAGAAGAAGAAACTTGAAAGAAGTTGAAGAGTTGAAAGAAGAGCCTTTCAACGGGGGGAGTATGGCGCCGCGCAGCGCCTACATTCCAGCTTTATTTAATTTTTTTTTGTTTAAATTCAACTTTAAGATGTCATTCTCTTATAAACACAATATTAGTTTGTTTCTTTTTTATTATTGTAAGACTCAAATCACTATTTTCTTAATTTTTATTGTCTATGTCAATTGTCAAAAATATTCACTTTTTTTAAAATGTCACAATCACAACCAACGTAGTGATTTAAATTCTTTTTGATCACAACCACTTTTTGTAATCACAACTATGTAAAGGCTCAAGCTGCCATTAAAACAAGTTTCCACACAAATTTCGGGTTTATTTTCCACAAAAATACGACTCGCAAGTGTCTGATCAGCAGACAGGGGGGGTGAGGTAAAAAATTTTGGGTGGGGGTATCGGGTGGGGGGGGGGTAGAAGGTTTCGTGGGGAGACTAATGGACTAGGTTTTGGGTTAAGGCCGGGGGGGGGGGTGTGGGGTGGTCTTGGGAACAATTTCTGGAAAAAGTGGGCGGAGCCCATAATTTAGTTAGGATTATTGGAAGAGGTGTTGGGGGGGGGGGGGTCAACTTGGTCAATCTGAAATACAATTAAATTAAGTTAAATTAACTTACTACTATTATCAAGAACCTTAGAATTAAATTTCAATATTCAAAGTTTTATTTTGTAGTCTCCAATTCATACAAACTCTTTTTGTGAAAGTCCCAATATATTTCTGTTAATGTTTACTTCACGAACTCTTTTAATTGGTAACTAAACTTGATACTTTCTTTCAATATAAAAGATATTATAAAAGTTCTCAATTTTCAACTAGGAATCCTGCTTTTTGCGACTTTGGTTCAGTTTTTACGCTATAATTTTTTGTTTCTTAATATTTTTCGAATAGGTTTTTAATTATAAGTTCTTGGATAACCAGGCTAATTAAATTAAATGTATACTTGCTAATTTAACTACTTTAAATATTTAAATTTGGGTATGACAATTATATTATTACTAACTAATAATTAACCTTAGATGCTGATTTGAGGGCCAGTTTGAGGGACTTCCCGTTGTCCGATCTTGTCGCCAGTGGTGTCGTCGGGTGCGGGTGATTGTCTGCTTCTAGATTTTTTTTCCAGACAGACTTCGTAACGGGATGCTTCGGGGATATTTCCGCGGGAAGAAATTTTGAAAATTCACTTTTTTGTTCCTAGTGCAATTTTTTAAAGATTTGATGAAATGTAACAATAATACTCTAAAAATAGTCTCTGAGCTTTTTCCTGGAATTTCGGGCGTATAGTTCTGGAGTAATTTTCAAAATTGTGTTTTTCTTAATTTTGAGCAGGTTCCTTTTTTAGATTTTTGTTAATAACTTTTTTGTTTCTTAATATTTTTAAACGATTTTTTCTGTATTCGACAGAGGGATAGTAACACTATAATAATCTTAATTAAAAAGTATATGCCATAGATCGTTCTGAATTTCTATAGAGGGTCAAACATGGGTGATAATTTTTTGGGCACTATTTTGGATATATCTTTCTTATTTTAAAAGATATTTTGGTTCTTCTTCGGGAATCCTCTTCTACTTATGATCCCCAATATTTCTTGGCGAAGAATTTTTCGAAAATCTCAATTTTCACGATTTTCGACCACGTGCTAGTAGTTAGGTTTTTTATTACAATGGTAAGTATAAGATTATCCGATGGCTACAGTTATGTAGCAGTTATATAAAGCGAAGTGATCGGTGTAAGTGACAAAAGTGTGTGGTTATAAGAGTGAGATATATGAAATGGTATGGGTAATAGAGTATGTAAATAGTGGTGACGGTAAATATTTAACAAGGTTAAGTTGTGTTATAAATAATCGATGGGTCGATATAAATCGATCAATAAAAGGAAAGGGAAACAAAAAAAAAAAAAGGTTCGGGGTGCGATGTCAGGAACCTCCACGTGGTGCACCCTGGGCAACGTGGGTCATCGTAGTTGCAGTTCTGCAACTACTATGGCCGACGGCGAATATCCGACAGGGAGGGCAGGGGGTTTGGCGGTCGCTGTCTTTTGTGGCGGCCGCCTCCATCTGTCGTTGTAGGTGGGGCCCATCTCAGGGCCACCCTCCGGTTCTGTCCCGGAGGCATCGGCGGGCCTGGTGTGCGCTTACCCCGCCGCCGGGCGGGCTGTGGGAGTATCCCTCCCACGGTCGCCGTCGCAAATCGTAATCCGGTTGTGAGGTTTGTGGTCATGTCTCGCACTCCTGCCGGACCGAGGGTCTTGGCTTAACCGCCCGGACCGCGAGGGAGGATGCCTCTATAAAAAGTACCCCGAATCCCAAGCGGCGGCGCACCGCGAGGGGATGCATGGCTGATGGGCAGTTCAGTCTCTAGTGCGACCCCCGCCAGAGTACCGGCCGACCCTCTGGCGGGTTACGCTAGGCTTACCCAGGTACAGGGGGCACTGCCTGGGCGGACCTTCTTTTCCCCCATACTCGTGGGAACAGAAATGAATTATTCCAAACTTAAAACCAAAAATAGTGATTGTTCTGTTGTTGTCGAAAGGCTGCCTGACGGGAAAGCTTCTCAAGCGTCCAGTCGGGCATCCTCCTCGATGGGTCCACCTGCGGAGAGGGCCGCGCCAACCCGTGACTTCGAATCGGAGTCCGGGATGAGCAGCGACTCTTCGCAGGCGTGTAAAAGAGACGCAAAGGTGCGAGGGTCCCGGTCTGCTGAGAAGCGCGATGGAAAACGGGCAAGCTTGTCCTGCTTCGGAAGGAGGGACGACCCGCAGAGTCGCCATCGGCCTACCGGCCCATCGTGTTGCTCGACGAGGTGTGCAAGCTTTTTGAGCGTATTATTCACGCGCGCCTCGTCGCCATAGCGCAAGCGAAGGCCGCGGCGAACGAGGAGTTCCGGAGGTCTCTGGACAGAGATCCGTGGGGGCGTCCGTACCGTGTGGCGATGCGGAAATTCCGCCCATGGGCGCCCCCTCTGACACAGAGTCTCCGGACCGAACTTTTAGAGGACGTCGTCGCGGCCTTGTTTCCGGCCACCGAGGAGTTCACTCCTCCACCGATGGCGCCACGTCCACCGGCGCCATCGTCGTTGGTTTCGGTAAGGGATATCCCGGAGGTTTCGCCGCAAGAGCTAGAGGCGGCAGTGTTTCGGATGCGGAGCAAGAACTCGGCCCCGGGTCTCGACGGGGTGCCCGGTCGTGTCTGGGTGCTGGCCGTCGAGTCGCTGGGTACGAGGCTCCGCGGCCTTTTCCTCCGCGTGCCTTGAGCAGGGCATCTTCCCGTCGCGGTGGAAGACGGGCAAGCTTGTCCTGCTCCGCAAGGAGGGACGACCCGCAGATTCGCCCTGGGCCTACCGGCCGATCGTGTTGCTCGACGAGGTGTGCAAGCTCTTCGAGCGCGTAGTCCACGCGCGCCTCGTCGAGCATTTGGAGGGTACGGGCCCGGATTTGGCGGACTGCCAGTACGGGTTCCGGCGGGGCTGGTCGACGGTCCACGCGATTCTGCGGGTGAAGGCACAAGCGGAGCGTGCAGTGTCCCGGGGTAGGGTCGTGGTGGCGGTGTCTCTCAACATCGCCAACGCGTTCAACACCATGCCCTGGGCCTGCATCGAAGAAGCACTGCGGTACCACGAAGTGCCGCCCTACCTTCGGCGTCTGGTGCACTCGTACCTTTCTGACAGGTTCGTTGTGTATCCGGGCGCCGACGGGTGGCACCGTAGAGAAGTGTCGTGCGGTGTTCCGCAGGGCTCGGTTCTTGGGCCGCTCCTGTGGAACATCGGCTACGACTGGGTGTTGCGTGGTACCAACCTTCGGGGCGTCGCTGTCGTCTGCTATGCAGATGACACGTTGGTGACAGCGACGGCCAGGACGTTCCAGAGGTCCACCCTGCTCGCCTCGTTCGGTACTGGACTGGTGGTGGGCAGGATTCGGCGACTGGGCCTCACGGTGGCCCTCAACAAGACCGAGGCCGTGTGTTTCCACGGTCCTCGGTGTGGGCCTCCGCCTGGGGCCCACATCACGGTGGAGAGCGTGCGGATTCCCGTCGGCTCGAGGATGAAATACCTCGGTCTCGTCCTCGACAGTCGATGGGATTTCCGCGCGCATTTTGCGGAGTTGTCGCCGAAGCTGGTGAGGGCGGCGGGCGCACTGGGGCGCCTGTTGCCCAACACTGATGGTCCTGGCATCCCTTGGCGAAATCTTTATGCTGGAGTCGTGCGGTCCATGGCCCTCTACGGGTGTCCCGTTTGGGCCGGGTCCCTGGGCGATCGTTGCGTCCGCCTGCTGCATCGTCCGCAGCGCATGGTGGCGCAGCGGATAATCAGGGGCTACCGCACGGTCTCGCACGAGGCGGCCTGCGTATTGGCGGGAACTCTGCCCTGGGTGCTGGACGCCAAGATCCTCTCGTCAGCTTTTTTCCAACGAGAGGAGGCGTCCGGGCGTGGGCAGAGGTTGGTCCCCAGGGAGGTCGAGGCCATGTTGGCCTCCCTCCGCAGGTCCGCTGTGGAGGAGTGGCGTTCCAGGCTGGAGAGCCCTAGTGCTGGTACGAGGACCGTCGCGGCAGTGCGACCTGTCCTCGAGCAGTGGCTGGACAGGCGTCACGGCGCGCCAACTTTCCGGCTGACGCAGGTGCTCACCGGGCACGGCTGCTTCGGTGCGTACCTGTGTCGCAAAGTGCCGGAGCGGCAGGAGGGTCCGCCGTCTGGCGCA